>ML210264.1:0-35442 GCA_004369085.1 Coprinopsis marcescibilis
TGTCCAGCCCTGACTACATTATCCCTTTGTGCATTCTTTCATTATTCTCATAGATTCCTCTCTATGTTTGTTTTCAATATAAAAATCCTGGACACATAAACGGTGTTTGACAAGCCACTGGGCATTCCGCAGCGCACGCTGAAACTTGACCTGACTTAATCTCAAAGTGGTCACGAGTTCGCCTGAAGTCCTCTCGACGGAACTCGTGACTTTGCCAAGCTGATACGCATAATTATAATCACCAAATATGGACTATCAAGCGGTGTCTGGGGTCGCACCTCGGCAAATGTGCCGGGAGCTGATCCCATCAGAAGAACATAGCGTGATAGTCCGGTCAACCATACTGATACCTCGCGCCCTGAAGCCAGTTCCGGCCACTCCGACTTGAAGGGCTCTACGGTCTTATTGAAGCAGATTATTAGTGATTTGATTACGACAACCAATCATGGCAACAGTTCACAGACGTATCATACCTTTGAACTGGCTATGCTAGCCGAGCCGCCCCTAGAGGAATATACCCCGTCAGCACCGGGAAAACCGACATTCAGAACTATCTATGTACACATGCCGATATGTTCAATGCGCATGTACGTACAAATAAGGTTACAAATCCAATAAGTAGACCTGATGTGACATGATGATATCAATAAAAGGAGGGACGGGCGGGACGGGGTCATATAAGCTCGCGGCTCATCAAGTCGTTGATATAGCAGAATTCTGCTGCGCAGTCTTCCATTCCTTTCAAGGTACAGCACAAAATGCCCGCCTTCACTCACACCCCCGCTCGAACCATGCGGATGGTCCTATCCTACATCCCCGTGCTCACCGTCGCGATTTCAGCGATGGGAGTACACGCCACTAGCCTGGAATCCCGGGCCCCAAACCCAGATGGGCTGTAAGTTCGCTGGTGTTCATCTCACCTGGAACAACCCTAACGTTTGTCTACCTACTACATTTTGCCAGTGAAACGGTATATTTAATGCCAAGAATGGATGCCGTCAACGATGCCAGGCAGAAAATCGGGCAGGATGCCAAGTACCTGTCAACCGAGGAAACAAAGAAGTTGCGCCCCGGTTTGGAGAATGCGCTGGATAGCAGCCCACTCAAAAAAGGTCAGGACGGCGTCATCTCGTCGAAAGACCTCGCAGGCATCGACAGCAAACCGACCGGAGACCGCAGACCTCCGGGAGGTCCATCCGCGCCAGGAACGAATGTTGTGAATGACTCGGCTCCGGGCAGATCTGCGCCAGGTGGGGGCGTCAATGATATCAAGGGCAAACTGGGGTCGGATGGATACTTGCCGAAGGAAGATGCGGCGAAGCTCAAGCCAGGCTTGCAGAATACGTTGGATGGGAGCTCAGTCAAGAATGATAAAAATGTCAAGGACGGGAGGATTTCGGCGGCAGATCTTTGTGCGAGGGACGGAGCGGCTTGTGCATACAAGCCCAGGAAGCCCGCCGAGAATGCAAAGGGGCAAGGAAGCCCCTCCGTACGTCCCACGCAGCGACAAGCTGGACGAGCTCAGAAATCCGTGTCTGGCGGAAGCAGACCTGCCAAAGCGTCGACAAGGAATGGTTGGAGTCGTGGTGCAAACCGAGCAGGGGGGAGAAACCGTTCAGGAAGCAGTTCCAGAGGCGCGGGCAGCAGGAGGAATGAACAATCAAGGGGTGGTCGAGCAAAGGGCAGTGGAAATAGTGGTGCCGGAAGAAGAGTCAGGGCAAAAGCTCGATCTGGGAGCACCAGAGGCGCGGGTGTTCGAGCGAGTAGACAACAACCGGCACGTTCGGGAGGAGCTGAGAGACAAGGTGGCCGAGCGAGTTCAAGACCGGGTCGTTCAGGTCGCACCAGCCATGGTAGCTCAGCATCCAGGGGCAACCGTACGCCAAAAGGAAGACAAACAAGCGTAAATTCCTCCACAAAATCCAACGGCCGACCGAGATCCAAGACTACCACGAGAAGCCAAAGGCCAGGGCGTTCGACTGGAGCACAGGGTGGCACGAAAACGTCGAGTCGGACCAACAGAACTTCTGGTGGCAGATCTGCGAAGCGAACCCCATCAAGTCGCGGCAGAGAGCAATCGGCCACTAATAGAAAAAGCTCAGCAGCTCGACCACAGCCAGGACGCCAGCGGGGTACTGGAGCCAACAGATCAGGTTCGCGGGGAAATAGATCAGCAGTTGGTGGCCAAAGGAAGCGACAAACGTCAGCGAGGAAGCCAGCAGCGAGCCCTTCAGCACGTAAGCCCGCGGGAAGATCAGGACAACGAAAGCCAGCAGCCAGATCGTCAGTTCGGAAACCCTCAGGAAGACCAGCACAACGCAAGCCAGCCGGGAGACCTGCACAGCGTCCTGCATCGAAACCAGCGGGAAGGCCAGCACAGCGTAAACCAACTGGTAGACCGGCACAGCGAAAGCCAGCGGGGAGGCCAACACAACGTAAACCAGCAGCGAGATCTTCAGCACGGAAACCCCCAGCCAGGCCAGCACAACGCAAGCCAGCCGGGAGACCTGCACAGCGTAAACCAGCTGGTAGACCGGCACAGCAAAAGCCAGAGGGGAGGCCAGCGCAGCGAAAGCCATCTGGGAGACCAGCACAGCCTAAGCCAGCATCGAAACCGGCAGCAAGACCGGCACAGCGCAAACCAGCAGGAAAACCAGCAGGAAGACCGGCACAACGTAAACCATCAGCAAAGGCCCAGCGTAAACCAGCACCTCGACCAGCAGCAAAACCAGCCCCACGGGCAGGTGGGGGAAAGAAAAAATAATTATCAACTCGTCAGATCTGATCAATTTTCTCAGCGACCCCACAATCGTTTTATTTACATATTTATTTATTTCCTATATTTATTTGATTCCAAGCAAGGAAAGCGGCAAACCTGATGGATTCGAAGAAAGGCAGCAAAGGTGCTGGCGACCCCTAGTACGTATTCAAACGCTACGCCAATTATTCCATCGGCGGACAGTGTCCTGATCACATTGGTCTCTGAATCCAGGTCCGCCCGGAGGGCCTTACCTATAGATAAGACAACAGATAAGATCTCAGGCACCTCCCATGTACTGGACCTGCCGATGCCGTGTGATGGTATGATGGCCCAGGCTCCATTGTGATGGGCATCCGCAAGAGGCTCGCTTGAAGGTTTAATCCCACTGGATAAGTCCTGCCATAGAAGCGGCCCAGAAGAGACACATCGCGAACTTTCCCAATGCACAATAGGTGGTCATATCTCTGCGGTCTCTGCAAAATCAAGTCCGAAGTACTTAGTAAAATTGGATTACGGGCACCAATCTGGACGAGCGCTTACTGACTCCATTTGACTTATGCATCCAGGTACCAGCAAAATCGATGAGATAGAGGTAGATGTCTACCCTACTCATGTCAAAGAGTCGCCATCAGCTTACAATCTACGGCTGCCCTTGATACAATGGGATTCCTGCCAGGTCCCGGGACTGCCGTCCGTACGCTGGAACGCTCGCCCGTGGTGATCGCTCCTCCTAGTCACCGGGAATGGGATCATCGTTATGTGGCCAGCTTGTATAATATGGAGGGCTCCTTCTCCCTGTACCCCATGCTTGGGGGTTTCCGCTGGGTGATATCAATTATACATCGTATGCATGCTGTCGCCAAGTTGAATTCAGATGTTCGCACAATTTATGACTTTTTTCGACTGTTCTTGTTCTGGTTGAACAGTTAGCAGATATTAGTACCAGTAAATCCGCTACAGTGTTCTGGCCGCGCACAACTGTGCGCAATCCAAGATTTAAATGACGGAAGTGGCAAATTTTAATCAATCCAGGCGGCCCTTAATTCGTCAATAGACGCCCATGTGTGAATGTTCCCATGTACTGTCAGGGTCTCTGTGATGCATTCAAAGTGTCCACGAGCAATGCAGAATAAGCTCATCGATTTACATAAAACCGATGAAAGGATTCTGACAGATTCATGCGCTTTTTAAAGCGTCAGCCATTACAATTACATCCAATGTTTCATGACAAATAATCAGGTACATAGCTGCGGAGGCGCATCATGTGTACGAATCAGTACGATTGATAGAAATTTATTAATAAACTCGGATGTACTGGAGCGCCGATGTGTCGATAAGAGTGAGATAGGCGCGCAATACTGGTATCTTGTCCTTTCGGGCGTCGGTATTGGCAAAATTTATGTGCCAAGATGTTTCAGCGAAGGAAAGCGACCGGTAACAGAAAAACTGCGCTTGTAGAATCACCCGATTTGGGTCATAGAATCCGCCCTTGTAAGTTGTAGGGGGTTGCGATTTACTGCTAACTTTCTGCTGGGTACCCTAATTTACATACATGTTTTCTAGTACCTCAAATTGGCAGGTAGATTAGCAGTCAGCACGTAATTTACCGCATAAGCTTACTCACAAAGATCTGGCTCCACAGTCAACTGTCACACTGACTGTTTGGCGCCCTCCGTGGAAGCCTGGACTCTGGAAGAAGGTGTCAAGCTTTAAAAAGCCTGTATACATCTCCGTTTGGCTAAATTATACGGGCGTTTTGACTTGCCGTGTTACAAGCCAAATTAAGTAGAGTAGATTTATAGTCCTTCATTTATATTGTGGGTGGTGTTCTTTCGATTTCCCCGCGACCAACCTCAGCGCTTGAAACAAACCGCCAAGGACGCATTTACTCCAATTATCGCCCAAGTTTCTTACATTCGAACCTCCCTTGTATTCAGCTGCAGTGTTATTTCATCCGGTCAGAGTCAGTGCACCATGACCTCTTCCAACGACACATCCTGCGTTGCTGCAAATCCGGACATCGCAGGGTACGGCGTCATGGTCGCAATCACCGCTCAAGCCGCCTCCTCATTCGTCGCCCCACTCCTCTCCATCACAGACGGAAAACTCACCCCCGAAGAGAATAAGCGCATCTCCAGTCTTCCTATTGTCAACAGCATCTACCTCTGCTCCCTCGTCGTCACCGGCATCGTCCAAGCAGCCCAGAACCAGCTGAGCGCTTACCACGGCATCATGATCCTCAACATGGCATGGGAGCTAGAAGGATACCTGATCCTCAGCCACCATTTCATCGACCACGGCTTGGGCCGCTGGTTCCACGGTGGCTCATCAGCGATGGACGTCGTACAGGCCGGATCCGTCATGTCCGTGATGCTCTCGATCTCGCGCATCGTGCTGGGCGCATGGGGGGTCACACTCTCCGTGCTCACATTCGCACGCAAGCTGACATGCGTGGAACGCACCGTGATAGTTATCGTCCATCGCGGATGGGTAGTGCGCATGGGGGACCCGCGGGCTCAGATAGCCTGTGGCATCTTGAACGGGCTCAGAGGCATATTCGGGTTTTTCAGTCTAGCTCGGGATTTCCGCGGGGCGAGGCCGAAGGAGTCGCCGCTGGGCAAGCGGGGAACTCGCAGGCACAAAGACTGGCACGAGCTTGCCGACACCGAGTGCCCCAATTCCGGCGGGGAGGATAGAGATAAAGGAGATGCACATGCCACTCGGGACGTGGCCGTCAACCGGTGGGTTATCGCCTTTCGGGGACTTGGTGCCTTCATCTTCTGGGTATGCCTCGTCATCACCACATACACCACTCGGTCCAGGAACATTGACACAAAGGTGGTCTCGGAGGGCGAGAATGATTGGGGGTACGGACAAATCTTGGCTCTGTGTTTGGTGGCACATCCAGTCCTTCTGACGATACGAGTACGAGCTGTGAGGGAGTGGATTCGTGCCCGGTGCAGGAGGAAGGCGGTCGGGGACACCGGCATTCGGAAGCGAGAGTCAGAGTACAACGTACGTGCATTTCATCCTGGATCTTTGATAATTTTGGTTACTCAATTCGGTGTGGTATATCCGTTGGGGGAATGTGCATCGATACATCAGCAACCCGCAAGTAAGGCCGAAGTGATGAAACTGAAGACTGTGGAGACCGAAGAAATAAAGTCCCCGTTGACCACCAGTGAAGGCATGAGACACCGAAAGTTGTCAAATATGGTGCGCGGCTCAAAGCAGGTCGTCCTTCCAGTCTTCTAAACAGCTGTTGGAAATGTACAGGGAGGCCTTGATGCCCCGAAAGGCTCGGAACGTGTCAAATTTCCCACAGGGGAGGTGAGTACCTTGTCTCTTTGGGTAGGTCTTCATGACGCGAGCACCTATTCATTACCTTTTCAGTCTACAGTACGTTCCTTTCTCTGTTATCATCCTATTTGGCATAGATAGGTCAATGTCCCCACCTTTCAGGAAGTAAGCACGCCTCTTCAATCCGAAATATCTGACCTGACAGAGTGTATGTTGTTCCTACCATTATGTCGAGCGCACGGCACTTACCGTTGTTTGTTCTAGATCATCTTTAACTATTCTTTCTATCAGGCACAGACGGTACGTTTGACCCCCTATATGGTTGTTGACTGTGCCCACCACTAACACCCCATGTTTTTTTAGTATATCTCATGCACAAATGTACGTCACTCTCCCTTTCCATACAGCTAGAGCCTTCTGCTAAACTCGGGGCACCGCACATAACTCTGACAATCTAGATGGTGCGTACTACGCCCATATATAAACTTAACGTGTTCTAAGAAAAACGGCTGCAGATAATCAATACTGTAAGTACTATCCCAACCTTTGGTGCTCCACCAACGCCCTCATATACTGTTGTGCCTATATCAACTTGCGTCCACAGTATGTGCGTATCTTGGGCCCAAGCCACACCGACCATAAATGCTGATGACCCAACGCAATCCGCAACATCTCAATATACAGTACGTAAGTGTCGCCGTTCGCACATCATACAGCACTGCCTAGAGCCCTGATCTTTCGTCCAGAATCAACCTGTGAGTACACGACCCTCCCGCCTGACGAATCCCTCCCAACGTCGTATCGGTAACCAGCCAGACACCACGAATCAGGGGTCAATTCCTTGGCAAATAGCACAGCAAATGCAGTCGAACGCGTTCCCGCAAAGCTATCCAACCTATGCCACGGCAAACACAGCCATCCCAGCTGTAGTCGTCACGGGCCCTGAACCCTCCCCCAGAGCCTTGGTGTTCGGCTCTCTCAACAACGACTCGGAAGAGACACTCACAGGTCTGGATTAGAGTGCGATGCACTTCAGGTTCGTACAACCACATTGAACCTCCGCCAGTGGTCTCGACGCTAATCGAGAGGATAAGGCTTGAAAGGCAAAAGCCAGTTTTGCGACACTGTTGCTACAAAGGCAACATTCATTTCTGTGCAGTGGGTAGCTAGCTAGCTACATACGCATGTACATTGTTGGAATTTGAGATTCCATAGGTTTAACGTCGACTTACGATCGACGAAGTAATGGTAGCTCAGATGCTACAGATGCTACTGCAGACATGTTATAAAGGCTCCAAAGAATGCCCATTCACTAAGGTATATAATGTATTTAAACGAACTTTTGTCTTGTATACCTCGCTTTGTATTTATGGACCAGCTCTATATGAGAGAGGAATGGTATGAATGGGAATGTCATGAATGGGACCGAGATGGAGAGGAACAAGAAGGTAATGGTGTGAATTGAAGCGGCATGAGAGGGGTCTCAAGCATCGCTGGGATGGAACGCCTGACCAAGATCGAGCGAAATCCTACGACGAAGGGCCCGGGGATGCGAACAATCGTGCAGACACTGGAAGGAGGATGTGAAGGAGAAAAACGGGAGAGAGTGCAAGGATGAGGAGAGTGGGTAGGGAGAGCCTACTTCGAGTGGATAGAGGGAGGAATCAGGGAGCGAGGGAGCGAAAGAGCTCGCAAAATATATACTGGGAAGGGCATAGACGAACTTGAAGATCTACATGACATGATGGGAAGTCAGCGAGACAGGATAGATGTGAAATAGCAAAACAGCCATGGGATTCGTTTACACGAATCCCCGTAACACGGCCTGTCTGCTTTTAAATGAATCCGTTTATTCCCATCTATACAGAAGTACATGGATGGCCGACAGGGCAGAAACTGGAAACTGGAATAAACGCTCAATCAACGCCAAATAAACGCCGAAATTGGTCAACACATTAGATGTTACAGGAAATAGGAAAGAGCCGGAGCGTCCGTTGGGACAAAGCCCTAGCTCTACGCTTGGCACGCGGGCTCAGACCTCGCTGGAGCCGCCATTTAGTTAGGGCTCAGGTCAGCGAGGATATGCAATGGTAATAGATATGGACGTCCACGTGCTTAATTACTCTGTTTTCTGAATGGAAACAGTCATCCCCGAGCAGATACATGCTTAACAGCAGTGATATCTCAATTTCTGAAATACCTTTGATTCTCTAAGCTCAGTAGTCTTGCATATCGCGGGTGAACTATCGTAAACGCTACACAATCGATACAATCCAACATTGTACTTGTCCGGCTCACGTACTTCAAACTTGAATATAGGTTTTCACAATCGTAATCCGGGACTGTTCACGAATCTATCCAACTCCAACTTCTGAAACCAATGAGCGGGTAAGATGCTATTTAAAAACACGAAAACCGCTAACGGTAATAAAATCATACAACGCACGGGCGTATTCAACTAAAACAAAACGGTACAAATTCATTCCTATTACCACCAATTGATCATTCATCAATAATCATTCCGACACCCAACACCCACCCAAGGACATCGCGACCGAAATACTCACCACCTCAAATCCCATACGCCCACTTGATAACCCCCTCGGTATGCGTAACAGTCAAATTAGTAATCGGATGCGTCGCATTCAGCTTATTCTCCTTCCCACCCACAATCTGATCCGCATTCACAACCGGGTCCTCCACCCACGACAAAAGCGCCCCAAGCGCTTCCCTCCGCATCGCTATCAACCCGCCACAAAGTAAAGAAGTAAACAAAACGAAGATCAGCCATGCATCGATAATAGAATAACAAGAAATGCAAATCACCTTGATCAACCTCCCTATCACGCTCAGATACCCCCAAATCGGATTTACGCCCGCGGGTGCCGCCGCTCTCGGCGGCGTCCCATTTCTGCAGCAGCGTCGTCTTCTTGCTCGCGGAGGGGGAGATGTGGTGCTGCGCAGAGGACAAACCAGAGAGACAATAATGCGTGTGATACGCGTCCGCAGGTCTACAACGTCAAGAATAAGCTGCCGTCAAGAATTAAACACAAAACGAGCGAAACCGAAGAACAGGATTATCCATAACCAAAAACAAAGAGAAGACATACTTGGGCGGTTTATCCCTCAACCCACCAGACGGACTCTGACCAGCATACAGCAGGTATTCCTGCAAAGCCTTTGAATTGAACAGCCCATCTAAAGACAAAATCCGTCACTCATCAGCTTCGTTTTCTTCATCAAATGCAAGATGCAAGATCCTCACCATCGACGTCGACCCATCCCGGCTGTTGACCCCAACCCCCCCAACCGGTTGATTCTTTCCCCCAACCGGCGGCTGGCTGCCCCCAGGGGTCCCTCGCCGACTGCGCATCGGCATGCGGCTCTCCTGGTTCGGCTGCACTTCCTTCTCCTTCTGTGGGTAGGTCCGCCCCCCCAGCCTCGGTACCATCGACGGCACCGGCCACTTTCCCATCGCAACTTTTCGCACTACTCTTCACACTACCCTCGCCCGGCCCATTACTCTTTACACTCCCAGCTACACTCCCAGTCTTTACGCTCCCATCTACGCTCCCAGTCTTTACACTCCCAGCTACACTGCCACTTGCACTCTTACCCAAAGGAACCCCCCACGGATCCACCACGAGCTCAACCCCCCTCGTCTCATCCACCCCCACCCCCAACGCCTCCAACAGCCCAAACGCACCCGCACACCACCACGCATAGCACCCATCCACCAGCTTGTTCGTGCGGCCCTTGAACCCGCCCAACTCGCTCTCCCCACCCTGCATCTGGACCAACCACCGCGTCAGCGTCCCGAGGTCGATCTCCGGCCTCCCTCCCCCTTCCGCTTCCCCTTCCTTGCCACCCAAAGCCAAATCCACATACGGCTTCAACAACACCCAGCTCGCCAACGCGCAAAACGTGTACCCACCATGCGCCTCGCCCAACGGCGGTCGCGGCGCACCCCGCAGCAGCTTCTGGGCCGCATCGTACGACGGGAACGACGAGCTGGCGAACCCGCCCTCGTATGTCTGGCACGAGGCGATGAACTCGGCGGTATCCTCCACGAGCGCGGGCGTGAGGATGTCGAGCAGCGTGGCGACGATGAGCAGGCAGTAGATCCCGCGCACGTCCACCTCTGCGTGGTGCGCCACTAGGAAGCTGCCGTCCGGTTGCTTGAGGCTGAGGAAGAATTTGTAGAGGGCTTGTCTGTCGTTTGTGATTGCATAGGAGTGGGAATAGGGATAGATAGATGGGATGGTGGTTGGTGTGTTATCGCGTGGAATTGGTTAGTGCGGTACGGGAATGGTAAGAGGAGAACGCACCGATCGATATCGTCCCATCCACCGCCCGGACCCGGCCTCCCAACAATCGCAAGAGCACACACAGACGCATACGTCGTGAGCAGATGCGCAGCCTGCCCTGGGCCACCCCCAAACCCTCCCCCGGGATGCTGCCACTTAAGTATCTTATCAATAACCCTGAAAAAACAATGCCATCAGCCCACCTGCCCACCAGCCAACCAACTAATGCACAACGCACCTCTGCTTGTTCAGCGGATCGAGCACGACGCCCAAGGCCCCAAAGCTCTGCAGCGTCCAGTACATCAGCCACGGCTGGCTGGCATCCTGGCTCGTATACCGCGATCCAAAGCCGTGCATTAGATTGCGCACCAGGAACTGCATGTGCGCGTGCTTGTTGAGCACCTTACTGGGCACCGGTGGATGTTTCTTCCCCTCCTTCCCTCGTTCGGATGCGCTGGCGACGGAAGCAGCAGGGCTTTGCGCATGCGCGTGGATGGGGTTCTGCGGGAGATGCTTCAGAAGGATCTCCTCGGTTTCGTGCTGCAAGACGCTGGTCGCAGTGCTGTAGCCATCGTCGGGCGTGAGCTTGGGCAGCAAAGGCGCGATGGGCGGCGGCAGTGGTTGCTGATCGGGTGGTGGTGGGGTAAACATAATTGGACTTGGATGATTCGATATTCCTTTCAATTCGTGTAATATGTAATAATGTCAGCTCTACCCCTGATCGATACGGCCGCCAGTCTCAAGAGTACAACACGAATCCGACAAGGCGTGCGAGACGAGCGAGGTGGTCGAGGACGTCGTAACGAACGAAGCAGTTCCATCTCAAACACAAAAGAAACAATAGCACTTGTTGATTATCTAACCTGCGATCAGCTAATCTTATCTTATCGCACAGTGGCGCCCAATCTTAACCCAATGCTAAGGCCTCGCACGCGGGTTCGTCAATGGCCTGCGAGGTGGCGGCACACCAGGTGTCAGCGACCATCTTGACAATAGCACTAAATCACAAGTTCAATCAGCATCCTCCTCCCACCCAAACCACGAAACACACCGGAGAGTTATTTCTACTATGGCGCGTTGATGGTGCGCTTATAATTCGCACTTTGGCCCAAGTTAAGGTAGTGGAATTAGCCGATGGCAGTCAAGAGTACAAGACATGCGCTACGGCGACCAACCATCAAAGCTAGCGAATACAGACCCGTGTACGAGTATGACGGGTCAAGAGTTTCTGCGTCTACGACTGGTCCAGTTTTGATAACTGAACTTTCATCATTTTAATAAATGGCTAAAGGGCAAAGCTGACTGGTTTCCCAGACGAAGGTGATAGCTTGACATGCATGAGGAAGGGCTTGATCGTAGTTCGCAACAGCGCCAGCAAATCTGTAGCATATTCATACATGGGGTGTAGGAAGGAGAGGTGGTCCCAAGGTTTGCATATTTCAGAGTCCAGACACTGTACTCTTCAGAATGGGCGTCCAAAAACGATAAGTGAACAGACACTTTAGAAAGTGCAAGCAAGTACAAACTGATTGAGGGGGTATCTTTATAGATATGAGTAATCTGCACTCAATTAATTTCATACAACGAGTCAGTCAACAATCAGTACATGTATGCGCATTAACATAACCAATGGATTATTTTAGTTTCTTATGTAATTGAGAACGCTATAGCTAGATGAGTCAGTGACCGAGGGGGATGGGTACAGATGCACGGGTAAGCATATAGTGAAGATAACATATACAAGAGACCGTGGGAACGTGAACTTGCGCTTGCGCTGAGCGCCAAACTCCAACATGAACATCTTGCCCCTTCTACTCCTTCCTACCGGCCACCAGAAGGCACAAACGCCGCCTTTTCACGCCGTCTCTCAACAATGGCGTGGTCTGCAAATACCAAGGGTCCAGAAAAGGTTGATGCTGTGACTTGGCTCGAGTGGGTAAACGATCTCCCAGTTGTCACCTTGAATATGAGCAGCTGCGGTGATAAGATCTGGGTTTGACGGTAAAATGCGCATGGTTAGTATGCCTTTGATCATTACAAGCGAATGTGACGTACAGCGGCGGCGTTGTACAACAGTTGGAACGTTATATCCACAGTGAACTGCATCGCAGTAATGTCGACTCGCGCGACCTTTGCCTCTAGTGTTTCTCGCCCAGGGCGCTCGAACAGAGGGGTGTCGTATTGGCCCTCGGTGCGATGCTTTACAATGCTGGTTATAGCTGAGCACAGCCCAAAAACAGCGAGTGGCAGCGCAGATTCTACGAGGATAGCCAATGCACCTCTGTATAGGGGGAACCTTTTGCTGCATATGACCTTTTGGATACCACTCATCCATTCCGTGAGACGGCCCACAATAAGCGACGTGGTGAGGATGTTGAATATAACTGGAACGAGCGTCGTGAGGCCTGTGATTAGATTGTAGTTCTTGTCCACTTGTTCTGTAAGGCTGACGATGCGGAGTGCTTGAATTGAATTTCGATTAGGTTGAAGAATACCTGCGATAGTCGTTGGACGCACCTATTCCTGCTAAGAACATGACGGCGGGTAGGACGATAACCCATAGCCTGTCTCGCCATATGATGTAACACCTGAACAACTGAATGCCGGTCAGGTTAGCCGACCCTCCTGGAAGATCCTCCACGCAACTGCGTTTGGATTCAAGCCACACTCACCAGAACTGCATCCCCAACGGTAATCCAGAGAATGGGCAACGCAGTCTGAACCTTGTTCAACCCTTTGGCTCCCTCCAAATTTTCCTCGCTAAACACCCCTACCCAATCCCCCAGGAATACTTCTCCGTCCGACAGCGCCCTGACCGCATTGACTGTGAAGAACCCATCGACAGCTGCGGAAAGGGTGCTCGCAACGAGGATGGTTATGCTTACAACGATGTATGGGAACCGCCCTTTTTTTTCCCCCTTTGGCGTCTCGAGGTACACCGCAAGTCCATACAAACATAGTATGCCTTGCAGCCCTGAAAGCGCAGCATGAGTATGTATCGAGATTGAAGTGAAGCCGCCCCTCGATTATCATGACCATGCATGTATTCCGTCAGCAAGGGAGGTGCGCTCACCTATGATGAAAAAGACTATAGCGACATTTACATAGGCCGCCTTGGCCATGGTCAATCTAAGCCTATCCAAGGCTTGCATGATCTCGTCCTGGAAGATGTTCTCATCAAAGCCCGAGGTGGACTCCATCGCATATGCTGGGCGATGAAGGAGAAAGAAAGAAAGAGATACAGTGGGCGACGCCGGAAGCTGCACAAGGGACTGTGGGCTTTTTAGTCGATAGCAACCAACTTGGTGAAATCAAATGAACACCACCAACATAAATACCACTCATCTGTTCTGTTGACCGGTATGTGTGGACGACCAACGCGTGGGCGCCCGAGATGAGCATAGCCAAGCTCTAGGGTTTCGGTGCGTGATATAAATGAAAGAAGCCTTGGAGGGAGTAGATCAAGTACATATCTACTCTTTTCAGCTGAGCAGCGGCGGATGAGGATCTTCACAGAGATATGTGCCTGATTTTATACGCATCTCGGGGATGAATAGAGGTCGGTTCATTCCCATGGGAAGCGTTGTACATGTATGTTGGTGTGGGCGCGTGGAAGATATCACAAGCGGCCCGCCGGCACTCCCAGACCTGCTGGCCCGCTTTCGTACCCCGTCCAACGCAAAAGCGGCTGGACGAGAAATGTCAACTCACAGCTCGAATGCATACCACTCAGCACCCAGCGCCTCGCACATAGTAGTAAGTCAAGACTCACGACCCACAGAAACCCCCTGGGCGGCCAAAATGGTATTCAAAAACACACACCGCAAACGGCACTAATAAGATCAAAATCATACAACGCCCAGACAGGCATACTACAAAAATGTTACAAAAATTCATTCCTATCTTCCGTGATCCCACCAATCCAGCATCCATCGTCGATCATTCCAACGCCCAACACGCACACAACCACCAATCCAGCACCCATCGTCGATCATCCCAACACACACACCCAACACCCAACACGCACCCATTACCCGAGCCGCACTCCCAAAAGCGATCAGCCACATGCGATCATCTACATAATCTTATCCTATCGGAGAATGGCGCCTTTAATCAAATCCTAGGGCCTCGCAAGCGGGTTCGTCAACGGCTTGCGAGGTGGCGGCACACCAGGTGTCTGCGACCTCCTCGACAGCAGCACTACACAAATAACAGAATGAGGCAACACCCACACAAAATCGACGCGATAAACGCACCTTTTTTCAAACCCACAGTCAAACTCGAGCTGGCGCCTACACCCGAAGTCCTCACCCCACCGCCACCTGAGGTAATACTCCCAGAGCTCGAATGAGAATGCATGTTGCTCCTCGACCTAAATCCACACACATAGCTCGGCAAATCAACTGTGGTTCTCATCGACATTGGCCGCTCTTCCTCCTGCAACCCCACATCCAACCTATCCCCACCAAACACCAACGGTTCCAAACTCGGTGCACCCTCTGCACCTCCCTCATTCCCAAAATGCGCAGAAACAGCCCCACCCACATCCCCACCCGCACCCGACCCCAAACTCCTCCTCCTACCCCCAAAGAGCCCATTCGGCGGACTAGGATTCTGCCGAACCGTAACCCAATCATCATGGATCCACGACACATACCCATTCGTCAACGTCAAATCCAACCCCCCACCGCCCTGTCCCACCGCCCCCGCGCTCAAGCCCTTCAACGCAACTTGCACCTCCCGACTCAAATTAACACCACTCGTCGATTCAATATACACCCTTTCCAGCTTCGCAACTGGAGCACAACCCGGTATTCGCACCGCACCCGTGCGGACCTCGAGCATCGTCTGCAAGGCCCGTCCACTCACATCAACAGGTCCGCTATACTCCAACACCCGCAATTTCGGGACCAGCGGTTTGTCAAAGACACCGTAGCCGCCACTAGGCGTCCCAGACCCAACCAACGCACCCAGAAACACATCCGAGATAAACATACCCTGCGACGTCTTGGGATACTCCACATGCAACACAAGCTCCTCCAACCCCGGCATAACCTCCAAACAATCCACCAACTCCTCCTCCACCAACCTTACATTCACAACCTCCATCCTCCTCACCCCTGCTCCTGTCCTTGCCCCGCACGCCGAACGCCCCTCCCCACCCCCATACTGCACCCCCCGCCTTACCAAATCCACCACACACCCCATCCCAAACCTCTCCCGATCCTCAAAACTAAACCCCAACCCCACACAAACCTCTTCCAACCGCGGCACAACCAACGACCCCAACACCGCCCTCGCCACCCCATTCCCCACATTCCTCACCTCCAGCCTCCTCAGCGCCTCCAGCACGATCGCCTCCCCCGCTGCGTACACAAACTCGCCCGCCTGGTGCACGCAGTCCAGCCGCACGGCCTGCAGCGCGGGCGCTGCGCGCAGGGTGCGGTAGCACTCGGACACACTCAGGTCCTGCGCGGAGAGGTGCGTGAGGTTGGACAGGGGCAGCTGTGGCCCGCTGGGGGGCGGGCAGAGCCCTTTGAGGGCCAGCCGCACCAGATTCGGCGCGTCCGCGAACAGGGCCGCTGGGTGCGAGGTCTGCGCATGCAGCCCATCCGGCGCACGCAGCGTCAGCACCTGCAACAGCGGCAGAGCCCCGCCTTGCCCGCCGTCTATGGCCCTGTGCATGCACGCGAGGTCGGGGTAGCACAGCGCAGGGATGAACAAGTCGGCACTGCGCCACCGCCGCGACGCACCAGCAAGCAGCCGCACCACCTCGCGCGGCGGGTGCATCTCCCACCACCCCGCCTCCGCATCCTCCGCATCCCCCTCCGCATCCCCCGCGCCCTCCCCACGCCCACGTAGAATAACATCAAGCGGTCGCCCCCCGCTGCGCACCACCAGCCACTCGCGCAGCAGGGCCACCTGCGTGGGGTAGTGCCGCGGGTGCAGCGTGAGCGTGAGGGAGCCCCAGAGCTCCGGCGCGCCCTGCGTCAGCACGCGCCAGTGTGCGCAGATCTTGGCGAAGAAGAAGGGTGTGAGGGGCGTGTGCGGCGGGGTGTACGCCGTCCAGTGCGTGCGCGCGGGGGGCTGCAGCACGCGCGTGAAGATGTCGATGATGAGCTCTGGCGGGAGCTTGGTCGTTAGAAGATCTGTTTGGCGGGGCCGGGGGTGCATGGTGTGTTGGTGATTACTACTAGCGCTGCGCTGCGCACGTAGTAGGGCGGTTGGTTGGTCGTTTGGTTGAAGAAATGGACGTAGGGAAAGGGGCAGTCGCGAATCAGGATCAGGGAGCGCCAATACGAGACAGCGCAGCATCATCCAAGACTCGTGCGCGCTGCGTTTCTGCGGTCTCAGACATGCGCAGCTTTGAAATGATTCTTGCATGGATTCTATGAGGTCGGAGCTTGGTCCGTTGTAGGACCGACTGAATTGCGATTCTTCATGCGCGGCGACTGTGGAACAAGACGTGCATACCTTGCTGGAATCCGTGGTTGGTCCATTCGACAGAGAATTCGACGTCATAGAACAGATAGAAAAGGTTGGGAAAGGGTGCTATCTGGTACACGCTGCGAAGAAAGTCTCAGCCTACATGGAGCAAACTTGCAATCCCATTCTGGTTTCAGCAGCTCTGCATACCTGGCGCAGCTCGATTGTCGCCTCGCAGCCCCCATTTCGATGCCTACATCCCAGCTTTTGGCAGTACATATCAGTAACAGAAGAATAGTAGACTGTAGGCTGGCGTCGACGCACCCATAAGGTCAGACCGGCCAATGGTAGCCCTCAAACCATGATCATCCAACGCCACGTTGCAAGGGTATATTTACCTCTGAAGAGAGGTTCTTCGTGTGTGTGAGGGCGCTTGACTTGCTTTGGGCACGAGTCAGACCACTCGCAGGTAAGTTTCGAGGTTGAGAGTAGAGTTGGGAGAGAGATGGGCTCGGTTCTGCTGGCTGGAACCGATCAGCGGAAGCGCAGTGGCTTTGGAAGAGAAAGTATTCGATTGAGAGGTAGTAGGTAAGTCCTGAGGTGAGCTAGAGCTGTCCCTAGAGGATTGCTCTGTCTAGATACTTATAGTTTTCTAGACTAGTTGGTAAATAGGTAAATGAGTAAATAAATAAAGTTAAATGGGGAAGAATCGAGCCAAGAAGCTCTAGAATATTCGTATGTACAATACAAAACCCTGAAACCGGGTGTAGATACGATGAGGAATGAAAATTTCCAAGTCAATCTTCGCCGGGTATCAGGTATTTTGGGTCTTAAGGGTCGGTCTCCCACGCACTAAGCCAATTCTGGACTTTGTTGGGTGCTCGGAAGCGAGATGAAGCCCAATGTGGGTGCCCGATGATCGAAAGAGTGGGGCTGGGGGTGTTTTGGGGCGGAGATGTGGCTTGAAAGGGGATTTGGATGCTTGCGATGGGCGGGAATCTCGAAGTTTCGGTGGACACGTGATCAGGCGCCTAAATGATTGCACCATGTTGGCGCTGTTGGGTGCGAGATGCATCTTTGATGAGAGAACAGAGATGGGCTTGGCTGTTCACAGCCAAGTCCCAGTCTCTACACCTCTTACTCACAAAGAGTTAGCCGGCGCAAGTGTCTCTTACATATACATCCCTCTGGATGGTGTGGTTCTGGGGTTTGAGACATATGCATATGCAAGGTTCCTGGCACAAATTGGGGCGAGGCTGGTTTGTGATCGATCATGCACAAGCAGGGTTGCGTGGACGCGTTAGCAACTAACCTCCAAGTTGGCCCGTGCGCGGGTATTCGTCGTTCGGCGAGTGCTTCCGACTCCGAGCCTTCTGCAACATAGGAAAGGGCACACTCTTCAAGAAAGCCATAAACTGGATAGTTGAAAAAAGAAATCTTCCTGCTCTACGAATTCTCAACCAAACCAGCTCGTCTGATATAGCTTTCAACAAAACATTATTCCAAGTATAAGACAATGCAAATCACGCCGAACAGCTACGCATAATCAGTCTCAAACGGCTTATACCTATCAACCCTAATCTCCGGCTGTTTTGAATTATAACAGAATATGTTCACAACGTTCGACCCGAGGAAATAAGCCGCACCGGTAACATTCAAACTGTACTCGTCACCGTAGATATTCAATACCTCATCTCTGCACTATCAGTTAAAAGATCCGCATAGTCAGTCTCAAACACCTGATACCTAACAGCCCTAATCTCCGGCTGTTTCGAATTGTAATGGAATAGGTTGACGACGTTCGGCCCGAGGAAATAGGTCGCACCGGTAACATGCAGACTGTACTCATCGCCCTCTGCGTCCCTGAACATGTACTTCCCCGGCCTGGCCGTGCTCACCTGGACCTCGTAGGGGTAGATCCAGGCGTATCGGTCATGCTTGGTAGTGTAGAACCGGATGTGTGTCTCGGCGAAGACGTCGGGGGGCGTGTAGACGTGCCGGGTCTCGATGGGCCATTCCACAGGCACCCAGTCGCTGTCGCCAAGTCTGAATGCCCGCACCGTGTGGGATGCATCGTCGGAGGGGTGCGGTTCAGACTCGATGTCGACGTGTGTGGTCGCGGAGGCGGAGGCGGGGCTGTCTCCGGCGTCAAGAACTTTGACCCCTACCTGGTAGGTGATGCCGTTGGAGGAGATAGCGTCTGAGAATTCCATTCCCTCGCGGTCTTTGGGGGCCCCGTCGGTAGCGCTGGTATGCTTTGGAGGCTGGGGGGTATGATCCGTCTTGTCGCTCATGGTGGTGTTGATCACACTGCTGCTGGACGGTGCATAAGGGACATGCTCATCGTAAGAAACTAGGTTGCACTCACGACTAAGACCTTGGTATGCGGTGAGATGATCTGATGGGGGAGGATTGGGTTCGCTACCTATTATCTCAACGACTTTATGTATTCTCCAGTTCTCTGTGGATGTTCTGATGTTCGTACCCACCCCTCTATTCTAAGAACGGGAATCGGGGTTATCTATCCCCGGTGACGTCATTTTCATGTTATCGCGCGATTGATGGACAGGACAAATGGAAGTGTGAGGTACTTAAACGTCTTCAGGCACTGGGAGTTTAAACCATGTGCTTCTCAATTCCCCGTATAGGCTTAAAAACAACAAGTTATTTCGACGCAAATTACAACTACATACCCCAGTTCATAGCAAACCTACTTACAAGGGCTTGTAACAAACGGCCTTGATTGTCGGCTTTTTCGAATTATACCAAAGTACATGCATATCATCGGGGTTCCTCAAATGGAGAAAGTTCACCCCGGTATCAGTCAGACTGTACACATCCCCCTCCTCGTCCCTGAACTTGAACGTCCCCGGCTTGGTTGTGTCGACCCGTAGCTGGTATGAGTAGACCCACGAGATGCCTGACTTGACGACGGCGTAGTACCGGATGAAGATTCGATTTCCCAACTCATTCGAGACGGAGTTGAGCTTCGTGGTGCTCACTGGCCAATCGACATCCACCCAGTTGTCGCCCTGGGCGGATGCGCTGAGCGTGTTGGATGCGTCGGACGGTTCGGGAAGTTCCAAGTCGACCGTATGCGTACGCTCGTCCTCGTCGTCGGGCCTGTCCTCTGCGCTGCGTAGCTGGACCCCGACTCTGTATGCGTTCCCGTTGGACGAGACGGCATCTAGGAATTCCGAGTCAAGGGCCTGCGGGACTACTTCGGGGGCACCGCTAGGCTGTATGACATTAGGCTGAGGGGTACATTCCATCTTGGAACTCATAATCGATCACAGGCGGCGCTGGTTGGAGTTTAGAAGTATGCACTTCGTGGAATACTAGGCTGTACTTACGTACGATTATACGACCTT
This sequence comes from Coprinopsis marcescibilis, assembly GCA_004369085.1. Classification (NCBI taxonomy): domain Eukaryota; kingdom Fungi; phylum Basidiomycota; class Agaricomycetes; order Agaricales; family Psathyrellaceae; genus Coprinopsis; species Coprinopsis marcescibilis. The sequence goes on from ML210264.1 coordinate 20,166, forward strand.
GGTATAAGATGATATGACCGGGAATTCGATACCTATCATCTAAAAGTTGAAACAGGTCAAGACCTTTATAGCCTCTATTCCTCAATTCGACACTAATATTGTCTCAGCGCCTAAAGGTCTAGAACCAATCCAGAAGCTGTATTAATACAAGTGCTGGATCGGAATCCGGCAGTATACTATGCCCGGTGACCCTCCTCATTCACGGCTGTTCAGCTAAACGATAGATAGATCAAATGGAAGTGCATATTTCCAGATACAAAGCCAGCGGTGAGAGTGTTGCATCCAGAATAAACTCCGCATGCGCAGCCTGGGCAGAAGTAATGCCCAATCCGAGTCGAAAGCCTCCATATCAGAAGCAGCATTGATTCACTCTTGCTCTCCGTTGACACCAATTCAAGCTGTCAGTCAAGTTTCAGCATCTTGCCCGTGCTCCATGGCTGTGATGACCGTAAGATGGCTGATCTAACAATTCAGGGCACAGGAACACGCGTGGAAGATGTGGGGTGATCATATACATAACGCATAACTACCGTAAACTATATTCATGGCCAGGGCTGAATAAATCAACCCACCCAGTCCTCCCTCCATCTGCTCTTTGGACTTTGACGCTGAAACTCCATCACCATGACTCTCCACTCCACCCATGACCAAGCAGTCTCAGCTCCACCATCTATACCTCCATCCTCTGGATTTGCAGTCCAAGAAGCCTTGCCGGAGGGGATTGAGCTTGTAAAGGAAGCCGTAACCGCCGGTGGTACGCCATACAGAATTGGCTTCAGAGCCTCCGAGCCACCCTCCGACGCTCCCACCGACCCCACCACTCCCGAGTCCGACGAACACACACCCGACACCAACCTAGTCAAAGCCGCAACCTGGAACAAAGACAGAGCAGCCAACGAGGGCTACGGAATCGCCGTCGACTGGCCTGTCACGTCCGACTGGGTCGCCACCACCCCCGAAGTGTACAAAGTCACGTCCATTACGCGGTACAACCTTAAATACGACCCCAAGGCATTCGCGTACAACTACACGCTGGAGATCACCAATAAGGGCTCGTATGCGTTTGAGATCTACGATGAGACCGGCGATATGTATGGGCTTGGTGCGCTGCAGCCGGGGACGCATTGGCTTTGGTTCAACTCGAAGCAGCCTACGATAAAGTTTATTACCAGGCTTAGGTTTACGATGCTTGGGAAGTTTCCCTAGATGCTCAATACGTAATCGTAGTGGCTGTACACTATAAGATTATCGGTAGACATATATATTGGAGTGAATGGGTGTAGTACATAGCACGAGCCGACAAGTACACTGACCTTATTGATTACGCTGCTGATGTTCATAGCCTCTGGGATAGTGTGTCTCCTACATCCTACATCAGCCCAGAAGTTGAGGAGACATGCACATGGACTCAGAATGTCTCTGAGCCCAACTAACAACAGAAACACCCGCCAAGGGAGTCCTTTCACTAATTCCAGTGGCTATGTGCATCAGGGTTACATGGATGAGGATGAAAGTCAAGTTCTGATGCACCCTGAATTATTGATCTTGATCCTCGTTTGGTCACCCGAAGACACGCTCTTGAAATCACCGCAACTTTGGAAGAATGCCAGTGCTGTGCAAATATGAGGTTATAGTGCCAGGGAAAATCTGAAGCAGAGCCAAAGCCTGGTGTAGGTTCCGATCATCCAAGATCCTGATGCATGCCATGATGCCTGGGTACAGCCTGGACAGTCGATCATTGTTTTTGATTTCCTTGACAGACGCTGTGTTTATCTTCCAGTACCTACATATATTTGTATTCACTTAGTTGCGCGTTAGGTTCAACGTCTGTATCCATTTAATGACAGTAACTTCCAACTTCCTAGGCACCACCTTGAAAACTGTGGGATTACGGAAAACCAAGTGCCTGGGCTCTGAAATCTCCTGCAACCAAGTCCGCCCGTTCGGCGTTCTGTGATTGTAATTGAATTAAATATGTAAGTTTTCAAAGTTGACAGATGCATAGGAGTCGAACGATGGGATTCCAGGAGGCCAAGGCAGTTCTCCTGAATCACGCCGTCGAACCCAGAGGACCATACTAGACTAAAGCTTGACCTTGAGAATATTTTATATACAGCATAAATACCTGTGGCCCGTTTTGTACCCACAACCTGCTGACGCCGTTGCTCTAGGCTTTTACATCCAGAGGGGTGGAGCGAGTTCAGCAGCAGCTCGTCCTCGTGCTGGCGGTAGAAGTCAAGGGCTTGGTGGAAAGGACAGGCAACCGACCCGAGCCAACCAAGTAGAGGGCACGGGTGGCACTCGTAGAGCACTGGGTGGTTCGGCTTGAAAACCTCCTGGACAGAGAGGCGGCAGAAAGGTCACTGCGGCTCGGGGAAGGGGTATGAAGCCAGGCACAGCGAATTCACGAGCCAGGCCGACGAGACAGTCTAGGAATGGTGCAGCCGGAGCTACTTCCAGGACAGCGAAACAGCCCGCGAACAAGGGGAAAGGCGGCGCAAGGAAACAGCCAGCGCGACCAAGTGCGAGACCAGGACGTTCGAACGCAAAAAAGGGACGGGTTGGGTCTGCACGAAGGCCTGCGGCAAGACCTAGACCTTCAGCTCGGAAGCCATCGGGGAGATCTGCACAACGTAAGCCAGTGGGGAGACCAGCACCACGATCAACACAGCGAAAACCTGCAGCGAGGCTAGCACAACGAAAATCAACACCACGGTCAGCACAACGAAAACCAACACCACGGTCAGCACAACGTCAACCAGCAGCGAGGGCAGCACAACGTAAACCAGCCGCGAGGCCAGTACAGCGTAAGCCAGCGGCAAGGCCAGCACAGCGTAAACCATCAGCGAGACCAGCATCACGTTCACCACAACGTAAACCAGCGGCAAGGCCAGCACAACGTAAACTGGCAGCGAAGCCAGCACAGCGTAAACCAGCATCTCGACCAGCAGCGAGACCTGCACCAAGAAAACCTGCACTGAAGCTGGCAGCGAGGCCAGCACCACGGAAACCACCAGCAAGACCACCAGCCAAACCTGCGCCCCGAAAACAGCCTGCAGCAAAGCCTGCGCCGCAGAGACCTGCATCTCGAGCAGGTGGTGGAAGGAGAAAGTAAACCAGAAAGTAATTTGATGATCTTTGCCTGGCTCCTGCTTGAATTCATTTATTTTCATTTTTATCTATGTACTTCATATTTATTTATTTATTATTTATAAACAAGAATAACAATAACGTTTGAGAATGGCCCGTGCGCGGAAACCACCTGCACAGCCCCGAGGATGACGCCGCCCAGCCTGACTCGGCTTACGTTTAAACTTTGAATCACAACAGTGTGTGGTCATCATCGTTGTTCTTCCACCGCCGTGTGGCCACTGCTTCCGAACCTCATATTGTGGGCGCTCCACACGAGCCATCCACCTCTGATCGTCGGTATGTTGGTCTTCCCATGCACAGACATCGAAGTGACGTTAATTGTATTCAACGGTGAACCAATAGATTGTGTGTGTATACACGGAACTGGGCAAGGTGAAAAGCAGACATTCTTGAACGAAACCACCACAAGCTCGATCAGCCCGGCTTATTTCAAACCTGTGAGTAACATAACACTGTCGTATATGGAAGAACTTCGGTGGCTCATTCATGCAGAGCGACTCTATTGGATCTGCCCAGCGCACACTTATCGACCGACGCACACCGGCTTGAAGGAACAGCCAAGAGATACTTGATTCAAGATGGCTCCTAATCTGTGAGTCCAAAGTAGACCAACTCATTTGACCTAGAACTGACCTCACAACTGCCTCTCATTAATGAAGAGTCGACATCTTTTCATTAATTACTGTGAGCAACAACAATACTCGTGTGGGCCTCGTGATAAACTTACCATCACCCAACCGATCTCAACAAACCTACTACAATCTCGCGGATAACCAACCACTCAGACCATCACACTTTGCGCTGGCTTCGTATTCTTCGCTGTGTACGGCCTGCGCACGATCCAGGCCGGGATCGCGAGCACGAAAGAGAGGTGAGTACCTGAATTTGCTCAGACAATTGATGATGTCCATTCATGTTCACATCGCCCATATCGCTCTATCTCCGCCTTCTACGCCAACTTGCACCTCGCCCCTACACATCGCCAAATGTCGAAATCAACAGCCTCAAATCCAAAGGCCTGACAGTCTCGCGGACTGGCGTCTCACTTAAAACGGACAAGAGAATGGACAGGGACGAGTACCTCAATGCTACACAGCGGTACGTGCATTTGACTGCCTACAACTTGAACTGTGTACTAATCTTGAACACGAACAGTGGTTTCGTAAACCTAGTCGAGGCTTCGAGTTTCCGCCGTGGAGATGGAACAGTTGTCACACCCGGACCTCTTCTACCCAGTCGGAGCACCGAGTCGAACGATTCGCATGGTGTACGAAAGAACAAATGAAATAATCGTACCATCGTCGCTGTGGGGGAAAATGCTTTGTATCCTATAATATTCGTGTAGGAGTACCTCATGCTTGAGGTCTCGGGCGTACCGGATTCTCGAGAAGTGCTTGAGGCGTATAGACAAGCTATCTATGGACATTAAATTCACACTTGTAGCATGTACTTACCTGTATATTGATTTGAGACTCGAATAAGCTAATGAAAGAAGTTTCATGTATGTGTTCATTGGATTTGTTAATGCATAGAATTTCGTAGTCCCCACTTCACACCGATCGTGCTACTCGACTCCAAAAGGTGTATAGCAAACAGCTTTAATCGTTGGCTTTCCCGAATTGAAAGAAAAAATGTTACAATAATCCTTCCCGAGAAGATAGGTCACACCCGTAACAAGTTCAAGGGAATACACATCGCCCTCCTCATCCTGAACTCATACCTTCCGGGCTTCTCGGTATTGATATAGAGCTCATACGAGTAGATGAACGAGTGGGCTTCGTAGACGAGGTGGTAGAACCGAACATGTGTCTCGTTCCGGATATCTTCGGGGGTGAACACCCGGCAGGCTGTGACGGGCCAGTCGACGTCGACCCACTTCCTCGGGCGATTGATGAATTCCAGAAATGTGGGGGGTGCCGCAGATGACATGGCGGTCGAGCCAGCTTGAGCTATGTGCAGTTCGGACTCGGTCGACTAGTAGGCTGCCGGCGATGACCTCGGAGTCGGTACACTTGACCCCCCAACTTTGTATGCGGTGCTGTTGGAGGAAACGGCGTGCTCGAATTCTTCGAGGACATTCGGGGGCGCGTCGATGGCGCTGGTCGCAGCCCCAGGGTGAGGGATGAGTTCTGTTTCGGAGCTCATAGCGTGTATGGTAGGTGATGAGTCTGGGTGGCTGGATTTAGAGCTCAATTGCGAGATGGTGGAGTGAGGCGTGGTTGATTGTTTGGAGAATAGCCAAGCTTTATACGCTCCCCTTATCTGGCCTATCAAGTCGTCAGGGAGCTCAGGGCGATCTAAAGCGCACAAAAGCGGATCAAGGAAGTGAGTTATTCCCGATGGCCAAACTAGGCTGTCAATCGGCTTTCCACCTGAATGGCGGAATGGCCAGATGGAAGCTCGAGGGACAAGGACATCACGAAGGGAGTGGAAATACGTATACATTGATGGATATTATGTAGAATTTGTGGGCAGAAGTTCGAGCTGCCAGTCAGGGAACGACGAGCGAACGTGGACGAGGCATGGGGAGGCCGTATGTACGTGTAACAGCCGGTAACTCAGTAGGAGTGAGCGTCCACCGCGCCGCGCTCATTTGGACGAAGACATGGGCAGCTTTACGTAGCTTTACGCCCATTAGTTATAATTTATGTCCAGACTCTCGTTCAGGTGAACTTGAAGGGCGGCTTTCACAGGCTTGCACTGGTGTAATGGCGCTTCTGATATTAATGTAGAGACCCGACTCGGATTCGACTTGTTATAGTTAAAACGAGCCCTAACCGTCATAAACGATGGTTCTACCTATGAATCTTTCTTCCCTATCGAGTGATTGTTCATATAGGCGAGCAAAATTACAGGATTTGCAACTATCTAGATTCTACATCCAAGTGTATAGTAGACCTAAAAGTACGTCGCTTACTTGTAACAAACAGCCTTAATCGTCGGCTTCTTCGAATTGTAAAACAAGATATTGACATAATTCTTCCCCAAAGCATAAGTCACGCCGGTAACAGTGAGAGTATACTCGTCGCCCTCCTCATCCCTAAATTTGTATATCCCTGGGGAGTCGGTGGCGACATGCAACTCGTAGGAGTAGAACAGGGCGTGGCTGTCGTAGAAGAGGGAGTGGAACCGGACCTTGGTTGGCGTACGGATGTCCTGGGGAGTGTCGACGCGCTTGCCGTCGACAGGCCAGTCGACGGCGACCCAGTTGTCGCCCTGTGCAAATGTGTTGACCGGGCCTGATGAGTCAGACGGTTCGGTTTCTGACTCGACTTCCGTGTTATCGTTGTCGTCGGAGCTGTCTTGCGCCTCGAGAACCTTGATACCGACTCTGTAGGCGACGCCGTTGGAGGAGACTGCGTCGGAAACGCTCTCGACGTCGTTCGGTGCTACCTCTGTGGTACTGGTATGCTTTGGAGGTTGGGTATGTTTTGTCTTGTAGTCCATGGTGTTGATTTCAGATGGTACTGCTTTTAGCATCAATGGCATGCTCATCGCAGGACACTAGAGGCTATACTTACATTAAGGCTTTGGTGTGATTTGATGGGGAAGATTCGCTACGTATGTAAGTTATTATGTCGAGATTATATACCCTCCATTCCTCCTTTAGATTTTCAAAATGTCATATCAAAGACCAATGGTCCAGAACCATCACAGAGCTCGTACTCAGTTAGGGACTAAGCCCAGAATACGGGAGTGATTTATCCCCGGTGACTCGAATAATGAATTTCTGTTATGGAGCGAATGGAAGACAGGTTGAATGGAGACTTAAGGCACAGGGACAGGTCTCGATGGGTCCGTGAAGGGTTCCACGAATATTGAGTTATCTGATGAGGGCCCAATTTTGCATCAAGTGATTAATTGGTTCCCCACGCAGCGTGCGCACTGCGCGACGGATTTGGGCGAGTAATGGTAGTCCGAGTCGGAAGGATACCTGTCGGCTCTGTGTCAACCTTGTTTTCCATTGCAGCTTTGACCCCGATTCAAGCTGTCAGTCACCATTGGAGAATAAGATGGTCTGTGATCAAATTTTCAGAAAGGATCATGGGTCGATCGGATACTTTTCACTTACACGAATGTTGGAGCCTTTGGTAAGTGGCGTTTGGAAATTTCGATGACTCGAGTCTGTATACCAGCCTATGAGCTTGCCTTGTGAGCATCGAGCCTTTTCTATAGTCGTCAACAGCACTACGAGCATATTTAAGTCCGGAAGTCCCATCACCTATCAAAATTCATCCGGCTTAAACTATCACGGGAGAGGGTGTTCTGTGAATTTGAGATTCTTGAGGATGACGGCCCTCGTGAGGCTGTTGCCTGAAATATCTCATACATATACCGATCTTTACACATTTACAAGAGCTTTCTAGCTTTTTAATACTGTCACATTTATAGGAATTTGTTCATTTGTCAAGGTATAACGCCTAATGAGTGGGTAGTCTCTACTCCTTGGGCACACGCCTCGGCGCTTATTTGTCTACTGTGTGATCTTTACCGCGGTTAGGTCGCTATTATTAATTTGAATAGTAAGCCAAATATAGCCCTGTCTGTGTAGAATTACACAGCATACCCGGGTGAACTTGATATCCGAGCGTCCTCGACTAACATAAAAGGTGAGCAGTCTTCCCTGTTATCCAAACCATCCCTCTACTCATTAACGCCAAGCACTCTAACATTGCTAATCTCCGCTATCATGGTTCTTAACAACGACAAAGACCAAGCGACAGTCACCCTCCCAGTGGCAGATGCTCACCGTGTCCACCTCTCTAAGGAAGTCCAAACTGAACGCCGTTTCTGCCAAAGGCTTCCCGTACAGAATCGAGTTCGGAGGCCCAGATATCAGGGGTGAAATCCCTGTTGTCGCAGCACCGGTAAGCGTAGTTTAAGTACCCGAGTTTGATTGTACAATGGCAGGATGCAACGTCGACACTCTCAGAGACCCCCGACTCGGACGAGCATTCCCCAGCACCATCTGAATCCGCTGGGGCATTGACTGCAAGCATCAAGTCCAGGGCTGTTCAGATCTTCGAAGTCGACTGGCGAGTCACGAGCGGAGCCCCCGCAGGGTCAAAGTGGGTGGCAGTATCCCCAGAAATCACACAGGCCACAGGAATCAAAGGCTACCTACTCTATCGCATCGAGAACCTTGCCTTCAACCACGCACTGAAGTTCTATGGGCCTAAGAAGGGGCTTTTTAGATTCTTTGACGAAGAGGGTGATCGGTATAGTGTCACCATCACCGTATTTGGTACTTTATATGATGAGCATTCCGTCAGCTACCATTCGAAGATGCCAGCCATCAATCGCGTTGAGTCTATTGCGTCTTGAGAGAATACTAGATAAAGTACGAGCGACATCCTCCAGTCTATATATATTACCTACAACCTCTCTGTGTCTGCCTGAATGGAAATTCAAAGAGGCATTGTACTTCTGTTTGCTATAGTTTGAAGGAACCAAGGAGACTGCTGTGTTTACCCATAAATCAGACACGCCCCCAATAGACTTGCTTGAATCGTAAGTTTCCGGGTCTAAGTCAATATGCAGTACAGTTATCTCTTTCTACTGATCCATTGTACACCTAAAAAGGCCTGTAACAAGCAGCCTTGATTTCTGGTTTTTTTGAATTATAATTGAACACATTCACAGCATTCTCACCCAAAACATACGTCACGCCAGTAACGCTGAGAATATATATATCGCCCTCCACATCCTTGAACATGTAAGTTCCCGGCTTGTTGGTGGCAACACGAAGCTCGTAGGAGTAAATCCATTGGTGGCTGTCGTAGACGAGGATGTAGAACCGTACATTGGTCTGATTACAGAAGTCTTGGGGAGCGGAGACACGGATTCCTTCAACGGGCCAATCTACGGCGATCCAGTTGTCAGCACCATGTGCCATGAGTGCGATGGATGGGTCTGAAGATTGGGTTTTTGACTCGACCTGAGTGTTGGTGTTCACACCGTCGGACTCCGCCGGGGCGAGGACCTTAACCCCAACTCTGTATGTGGTGCCATTAGCGGAGAGAGCGTCTGAGAACTCCGAGTCCTTGAGGTCTTTCAAAGCCGCCTCGGTTTCGTCGGTACGCTTTGCAGGTTGAGGGGCATACTCAGTTCTGGAGCTCATGTCGTTGAACGTAGTCGGCAGTAGGCTGGGTAGAGTATAGTAAGGAGTGTATTCCTTGTATAAGAAAGATTGTACTTGCGATTTTGGCCTAGTGGTATGCGATGATCTGATTGCCGATGGATTCACTACCTAAATATAGGATTATTAGGTCGAAATTTATATCCTGCATATCTCTCCTGAATATTATGAGACTTGTATCGGAGCTTGAGGGTCCAGAACAAATTCAGAACACGTACATACGACATATTCCAAGAGGTACTGGAACGGAACAAGGGCTGCTATCCCGTTGCCTCGGATTTTTGTTGTGATGAGCCGAATGGAAGCGTGCGGTGAGACAGGGCTCCCCATCTCCTCGCTCAACTGAGCAATCTCAAGACGGGAGTCCCAATCAAGTGAAAGGCGACAGTGATATACGCATTGTGGAGAGTAAACCCTCAGTGCGTGTTCTCTACAGAAGTCGCACTTTAGTCCGAGTCGGAAGGCTGACAGGTTGGAAACAACAGCGTCGGTTTGCCCTTGTTCTCCGTTGATTCCGTTTGAAGCTGTCAATCAACATTTGTTGCAGAGCTTCGTGACCTATAGAGACAAGCGCGTGAATCGAGCACTTTCAACCCACACACTGACAGCTTCATAGGAGCCATGCGCAAGTGACCTCCAGCGCCCGTGAAATTTGAGCCAGGTTCTGAGGTCGGCGCATGGAAGTTCCGATGGCTCTCGTGAACACATAATCGACTGGCCCTTAGGACCGAGTCACCGATACGGCAGGCCTCTATCACACATCTGTTGTCCTCACATGCACGATTGAACAATCAAACTGCGCGGCACTTCCGTGTCAGAATCCCCTATAATCAAGCATTTCCTTGCGAGATCCATACGAATTTCATAGGAATGGACTTGGTACGATACACAGTACTAGATAGTAGGATCATACTGGCACCTGCTCGCCCATCAGTATATAACGAGATGTCGATACTCCCGAGTCACCTTTCGCACGCCGGCGCTTATTCCGCTTGACTCAGTGTAATCATATTTACTGTAGATCGGTGACTATTCACGAATCAAAACTTGACTGACGGCTTGAATATACATCGGGGTAAAGATACACAGCCCACCGGTGATTTCAATTCTAAAGCCTTCTCGACTAGTATAAAAGTTGAAGACGGTACTGACCATCATTCAATCCACTGTACTACTCCAGGAATCCTAGCATCCTCATCATGGTCCAACAAAGCGAAGAAAAGGAAGCTCAAGTTGTCTCGCCTTACAAGGAAGTCCAGAGTGAGGAAGCCGTATCTACAAAGGGCGTCCCGTACAGAATCGGGTTCGGAGGCCCAGATATCAAAGACGCGATCACTGATGGCGCAGCACCGGTGAGCATAGATAGACTACATATTTATGAACATGCCTAACATTTTTCAGGGCTTAGGGGTCCCGGACTCGGACGAGCGCCCCCTCCCCACGCCACAGGGACTCGTCAGGACATTGGCTGTCGACAAAAGAACCAAATGCTTCGACGTCGACTGGCCGATCACCGGGAAGTTCCCCATATCATTTAACCTAGACCGGGTACCGGTATCCCAAGAAATCACCGACGCCACAGGCATCAAAAGCTACATGCTCGTGAATTACCGCAGCATCCAAATCTTCTACCAATACAAACTGTATTTCTATGGCACCAAGATGGGGACTTATGCCTTTATTGACCAAGAGGGTGACCGGTACAGTGTTGAGATTTCGCGACTCGGCACGTACTACACAGAGCATACCCTTTCCTTCAACTCAAAGATGCCAACTATTAAGCGTCTGGAATTTTCAGCCGCGGAGCCCATGCTGTAGATACCCAATGTACCTTCCATTCAATAGCACCCTTCTGTCGACGTCTCTCTTCCCTCCGCATGTGAATCTCACACAAAAAATAGAGGTTTAAACAAAGTCTATACGTTCGCCCTATCTCAATCCTGGCAGCCGATCCTTTCAAGCTATCAGCGCTTCTGACTTTAACTTGTCGAATTTACCTATGTTACGGTGCACAAGCATACAACCTGAATTTCTTTGCTGTATGCTCTGAGGGGTCGAGTACCAAAGTCCGACCAGGTCGCCAGGATCAAAGGTCCAGAACACGAAACGCAGATCTGTCCCAGGCACGCAAGTTGTCCGGACTATGAGAGTGATCTGCCCTGGTGCCCTATGATTGTCCAGGCAGATCGAATGGAAGCATCAGACAAAGGCCTTATTTATTGTTATTTCGGCGCCCACGGGCTCTCTCCCACGACCCGAGTCTCAATCCAGTGAACTGTGCGTTTACAACTTAGTCCGAGTCGGAACTTGTCTCTCGCAGGAAGGGTACATACCATAGTTATCAGCAACACAGCTTTGTTCAATCAGCCACCCTTGTTCTCCATCGACACCCATTCAAGCTTTGAACCGTCAACAGTCACCGTTTTGTCGCAGAGCTCTGGGGCTGTGATTCAATCAGATGGGAGGGACACACGTAGATCAAATACCTTTCTTCTACATACTCACAAGGCTGACAGCTTCAGAGGAATCATGGGCCATGACCCGGTACTCGCACATATATAATGGACCGGCCCCTAGGACGCGCTCATTCAAGTTGCGCGTCTCACCCCTCTGTGCAGCTTGCGAGACCACAACGACATGAACCCCCACAACCCCCATCTAGGATGATACTCAAGACTGACAGCCCGCATGGGCGTCAAAGATCACAGGCATCTGCCTACACCACTCAATAAAAAATCAAGAATAGTAAAGCGCGAACTAGAACAACTCGCTGCTGGTTGCCAGTCTGGGCGGCACAGAGAGCGTAGCGGTGTACCGGCCGGTGAACGGTGACAGGCCCAGCATCCACCTACGGCATGCGCTGGACGTCCCCCGGGCCTGCCTTTGCCACTCTTACATTCACTATAATTTACTTCCATCAACACCACCACCCCACATTTACGCAATACGCACTACGCACTACGACTTCTGCGACTACAACGACCACTCCTCCTCCCCCTCTTCCTCCACCTCCACCCACAGACATCCAAAGCTACAACCTCAACCACAACCCCCAAAAACTGGATATACAAATACGAGCTGGACATCACAATCACCAAAACAGAAGGCGACCTCAAGTTCGCCGACGGGGAGGGGTTAACCGGGCTTGCCACGGAGACCTACTGGTACGTGAACTACAACTCCAACAAGCCGACGATCGTTCGTGTCAGTCAGCCGGACGCCCCATTTTTGAGCGGGCGTGGTTGGATTTACTGTGAAGTGATTATATATATGGATGTAGATGTGGATGGATGGATGGATATACACATGTATTTCGGTTAGACATGGATATATAATAATGTACATGAAGGACCGATCCGCAGCCAACCCACCCTCAAAACCTAGTAACAACATCCCAACCACCAACCAACCCAACAAATCAAAACAGCCATTCAAATTCACACCCAACGCAAGCTAGGTATAACAATGTACGAAGAAAAAAGATGAAAGATATCTGATATATGCAGGTAAGTAGCAGGTATGTAATATGTATGGGGCGGCGGGACAAAACAAACAACGCTGGCAACGACGATAACGGCATCTCGAACGACATGCAACGCTAACGAGTCCAGACAGACAAACCAGCGCTATCAGTCTGTCCAACACGGCCCAAAACACGTAGATGTGGTGGACAAGAGTCACCACTTAATCGTCGCCGATCTTGGGAGCGAGGTAGTACCGGATATAACCTGGTCCAAAATCATACGAAACCTAAAAATATTTGATCAGAAACGCGTCCGATTCGTACATGAAAAAAGAAAGAAAGTGGGCCATAACGGCACGAATAATAAAGGACAAGGGACTCACCAGCAAAGGCACATCGCCGCTCATCATGAGCTGCACATTCTTCGACAAGCTCGTGCTCTTGGCAAAGTTGACGAGGTACTTCAAGGAAAAGGTGAGCGAGACGTGTTGGTTCATCTCGACCACGACGCCGTCCGGTCCATCATCTTCGCTCTTGCTCTTGCCCTTTCCTTTCGACGTGGACGTCTTGGCCTTTTTGCTCGGCTTGGCGCTGCTGCTCTCCTACATAGCGCACATTAGATAGGGTAGAGAGCGAGAGTGGTAACGAGACCGCACCTTTTTCCTCCTCTTCTTCCCGCTGCTCTCTTCGTCGTCCGAATCTGCATCGGGCTTCTCCTCCTCGCCCTCCTCGTCAGATTCGGGCTTGAATTCTTGCTCTTGCTCCTCCTCTTCCTTGTCATCCATGTCAACATCCCCATCGTCCTCCTTCTTAACCTTCTTGCTCTTCCCGCCCTTCTCCTTCTTGACCTTCCTCTTCTTCTTATCGCCATCCTCATCATCCTCATCGTCATCATCGTCATCTTCCTTCTCCTCGTCCTCATCGTCGTTCCCATCCTTGGGATCGGCAACCAGGGGATCGCCACTGGTGATCACACCCTCAGTCTGCTTGAGGAGCACGTTCCCGTTGGCCGCCTCGCCCTCACTGGCGAACCGCACACCCTCCTTGCTAACCTCAATACGCACGCTCTCCCCCAGCTGCGACAGATCCCGCACAATACGGGCAAACTCGGCAGCGGGCATCGTCACGCGCGCGTCATACGCCGTCTCCGGGATGGACAACTGGTCCGAATCGATCTCCATCAGCTTCATCTCATACTCCGCAATGCGATCCGAGCCTACAAGCGATGTGGTCAGCGGGAGGAACACACGCACGCGTCAGGCGCGTCGGGGAAGACAAAGGACGACGACGATGCCACGGCGCAAAAAAGGGAGGCGGGCGTACCTTTGGCTTCGTAGACGAGACTGAGCAGGTCGGCTTCGTCACCGGCTTTGAGCGTGCAGATGTCGTCGTCTTTCGCGCATTTGAGGACCTTGGTGAGGCTGTTGAGGTTCACGCCCAGCTGCATGGGCCGGTCGCAGCGGAACTTTTTGAACCCTGAGGCCTGCAGTTTCACAGCGACGAGCGCGACGTGCGAGTTGTCCATCGCCTGCAGCTGGAAGCCCTCCTCGTTGGCGGTAAAGTTGGCGTCGGTGACGAGTTCTTTGATAGCTGCAATGGAAAGTGAGTGAGCGCGACAGGTCCAGATTTTCAGTCCGAGTGAAAGGGAGGGAGGAACGGGGAGGAACGGGGAGGAACGAGGAGGAGAAGATGGGGATGGGTTACGGGAATGCGTACCATCGAGCAGCTTCTTCAAGAGGCCGGCTTCTGCGAGCTTTGCTTCGAGCATGGTTGGTGGCGGATTGTCTGCGTGTGTGGTGGGAGAAAGAGTGGATGGCTCACGACGCGTCCTTCCAAGCCAAAACACGCCCTGTCACACTTGTCACACATGCGTGACATCTTGCCGGATGCCGAACCTGGTCCGTGCGCATGCATTCATAATAAACGAAATTCATTGCAAAGAAATAAACGAGGGTAGTCGATTGTATGGAAAAGACAGGAATAATGCACGGATTACATGCATTCGAGAGAATTTTTAAAATATGATAAGCGAACGAAAGTAAATAAATAAAATAAAAATATCACACGCGATCCGCTGATCACTTTCTTCTTCCAACTGGCCTAGCCGCAGGCTTCTGCACCACAGGCCTTGCCACAATAGGTGCCTTCTTCAACACTGGCGCCTGTACCTTCCTCTGAGCAATCACAGCAGGCTTCCTAGCCTGCACATTCGGCTTGCCCGCCCCACCACGTCGATTATTAGCCACTGCAGCATTCCGACCTTTCGACTGCGCCACCGGTTGGCGTCGAGCTGGAGCTGGCTTTCTCTGAGGCGCTTGCGTTCGCCCGCGATTGGCCGGCGCTGGACCTTGCTTTCGAGCCGCTGGCTTGTTTGGCCGTGCTGGTTGGCGGTTAGGTCGGGCTGGCTGCCTTTTTGCTGCACCCTGTGCCTTGCCCGCCTTAGCTCGTGCTGGTCTGGCGTTAGCTCG
Source organism: Coprinopsis marcescibilis (assembly GCA_004369085.1). NCBI lineage: Eukaryota > Fungi > Basidiomycota > Agaricomycetes > Agaricales > Psathyrellaceae > Coprinopsis > Coprinopsis marcescibilis. Next base: position 35,389 of record ML210264.1, read on the forward strand.
CGCTGGCTGACGTCCCTTGTTCGCAGTAGCTCTTGCTGGCTGCCTCTTCGCACC
>ML210264.1:40366-81249 GCA_004369085.1 Coprinopsis marcescibilis
AATCACAGCAGGTTTCCTAGCTTGCACCTTTGCCTTGCCCGCCCCACCACGTCCCTTCGACTGCGCCACCGGTTGGCGTCGAGCTGGAGCTGGCTTTCTCTGAGGTGCTTGCGTTCGCCCGCGATTGGCCGGCGCTGGACCTTGCTTTCCAGTCGCTGGCTTGTTTTGCCGTGCTGGTTGGCGGTTAGGTCGGCCTGGCTGCCTTTTTGCTGCACCCTGCGCCTTGCCCGCCTTAGCTCGTGCTGGTCTGGCGTTAGCTCGCGCTGGCTGACGTCCCTTGTTCGCAGTAGCTCTTGCTGGCTGCCTCTTCGCACCACCCCTCGCTGCACCCGGTGCCTTGCCCGCATTAGCTCGCGCTGGCTGTCGACCCTTATTTGCTGTGGCTCGTGCAGGCTGCCTCACACCCTGTCGTCCCTTGTTTGCTGTAGCTCGCGCCGGCTGCCTCTTCGCTGCACCAGGTCGTCCCTTGTTTGCAGTTGCTCGTGCTGGCTGCCTCTTTGCACCACCCCTCGCTGCACCCGCATTTGCTCGTCCTGGTCTCGTGTTAGCTCGAGCTGGCTGTCTCTTCGCTGCACCTGGTCGCCCTTTGTTCGCAGTTGCTCGTGCTGGCTGCTTCCTGGCGCCGCCCCTCGCTGCAGCCGGTCGCTTGCCCGCATTGGCTCGTCCTGGTCTTGCGTTTGCTCGTGCTGGCTGCCTCTTCGCTGCACCAGGTCGTCCCTTATTCGCAGTAGCTCGTGCAGGCTGCCGCTTCGCACCACCCCTCACACCACCCCTCGCACCACCCTGTGCCTTGCCCGTATTAGCTCGACCTGGCCTTGCATTCGCTCGTGCAGGCTGTTGTCCCTTGTTTGCAGCTGCTCGTGCTGGCTGCCTCTTCGCACCGCCCCTCGCTGCACCCGCTCGCTTGCTCGCAGTGGCTCGTGCTGGCTGCCTCTTCGCTGCACCCGGTCGTCCTTTGCTTGCAACTCCACGCGCAGGCTGCTTCCTGGCACCGCCCTGCCGTCCCTTGTTCGCCGTAGCTCGAGCTGGCCGCCTCCTCGCTGCACCAGGTCGTCCCTTGTTCGCTGTTGCTCGAGCTGGCTGCCTCCTGGCACCACCCTGTCGTCCTTTACTCGCAGGCCCACCTCGCTGCCCAGATGGCTTCCTGCCCGGCCCGCCAGCCCTACCAGCACGGTTGTTACGAGCGGGTCGTGCAGACTGCTTCGTTCTTCCCGTACGCGCATCCCTGGCGTTTGCGGTCCGTCCTTTTGCTCCAGCTTGATTGGCAGGTCTTCTAGCTGCTCCAGCGCGGCCTTTGGCTGCTGCAGTTCGACCGGCGCCCCTCGCAGCACCACCACCCCCTCGTGCTCCAGCCCGGCCAGTCGTACCTCTTCCAGCTGCCCTTGTTCCAGCACCACGACCCTTCGCAGCAGCTCGTCCAGCTGCCCTATTCGCACCAGATCGTCCAGCAGTCCGTCGTCCAGCAGCACCGTTCGCAGCAGTACGACCTTTCGCACCTGCTCTTCCAGCAGGCCGGCGTCCAGGTGCTCGGCCCTTGGCTCCAGCTCGGCCAGCAGCGCCTTTCGCAGCACCAGCGCGGCCTCTCGCTCCAGGTCTGCCAGCAGCATTCCTTCCAGCAGCCCGACCTCTAGCTCCGCCTCGAGTCGCAGCACCTCTCGCGGCACCAGCCCGACCTCTCGCTCCAGCTCTGCCAGCGGCATTCCTTGCTCCGCCTCGAGTTGCAGCTCCTCTTCCAGTCGCTCGATTCGCACCAGCCCGACCTCTCGCTCCAGCTCGGCCAGCTGCAGTTCTTGCTCCACCTCGAGTTGCAGCACGTCTTCCAGTCGCACGATTTGCACCGACACGACCAGCTCGGCCAGCGGCACCCCTCGCAGCACCAGCCCTCCCTCTTGCTCCACCTCGAGTTGCAGCGCCCCTACCAGTTGCCTTACCCGCACCAACACGACCTTGTGCTCGGCCAGCAGCGTTCCTTCCACCCGCCATATTTGCACCAGCGCGAGCTCCACCTCGAGTGGCAGCCCTTCTTCCAGCCACTCGATTCGCACCAGCACGACCTGCTCGGCCAGCAGCGTTCCTTCCAGCAGCCCCAGCTCGCCCAGTCCGACCTCTGGCTCCACCTCGAGCTGCAGCCCCTCTTCCACTCGCACGATTTGCGCCGGCACGACCAGCTCGGCCAGCGGCACCCCTCACAGCACCAGCTCGCACACCGCGACCTCTTGCTCCGCCTCGAGTTGCAGCGGCTCTCCCGGTCGCTCGATTTGCACCAGCACGACCTCTTGCTCCAACAGCACCCCTCGCAGCACCCCTCGCAGCACCAACGCCACCTCTCGCTCCAGCACCGCCAGATGCTCCCCTTGCCGACGTCCTGGTACCTCCCCGCGCGTTGTTCGGTCTCACCGCATTCCCAGCCCGAGCTGCAGGCGATCTAGCATTCGCAGTGCCAGCGCCGCGAGGGAGCCCCTTGGACGCAACAGGGCCGCTTCTTGCCTTCTCCGCACCCGCACCGGCAGCTTGCTTTGGCCTGTAGGCGCACGCCCCGCCGTCTCTCGTACAGAGCCCGCCTGCGCCAGACCCTGACCCTCCGGGCTTGTTGTCCTCCGTCGCCGTGCGCTTGACGTCTCGCTTATCAGGGTCGGGCTTGGCGTCCGCTGGGCTGTCAGACCGCTGCCGCTTCTCCCCCGAGCCTGACGCCTTTCCAGCCTTCTTCTCCTCCCTTTTTATCCGGGCAGCCTCATCCCGAGCATCTTTCGCTGCCTGTCTCGCGCCTTCATCAGTTTGGGTGCGGACGGCCTGAGCATTATCGGTGTAAAACTGGTTGAATTGCCCCAGAGTCGCATCATCCGCCGCGATTTTGCCGTCCTTCTGAAGTTTATCCATCGTCTGCTTGGTGAAGTCGAGGCAATTCTTGAAGTTAGTTTTCGTGCATGGCCCAGTAATTCTTGACGGCTTGAACTGACTCATAGCGCTCACGACGTCCTCCTTGGATGCGTTTGGCAGGTCGAAGGTGTATTTCTTATCTTCAGGTTTCAATGGCTTCATTACAACCTTCCCATTATCGTCAGTTCGAGCGCCGCTGTAGGTCATATGCCTGATCGTCGAACGTCAGTCACTGACTTGGCCCCAGTGGCAGGCAAGTGCTCAGTGCTCACCCAATAGTGGGACTTCCAGGTTGATTGTCAATCAAGGCTTCGTGGATTTCGTTCGGCACCGCGCTTTCGATGTCGCCTGGGTTATGGATGACCATTCCAAAATGCCAGTCTGCAGTGTCCTTGCGAGTCTCGCGCAAGGAAACATGGACGGCCAGGGTTGAAACCGTCGCGCTGAGTAGGTAGAGGCTCCATATACCCTTCAGTGACCACATGAGTGGATGACTGCGGCCAAGGAGGGGTGTAAATGTGCTGGAGATGGCAGTTTGTGGATAGAAAACGAGGGGGCTGGGATAGGATAATGACTCGGATCTGATTTGCAGCCTGTATATAACCTGTCACTCAATAGTCGTTAGTCTGGTGGCTTGGACATATACGGTGCGTCGGATTCTAGCCGTACCGCCATCTTGCTTGGCATTCAGAATGTTTCAAATCTACATGCATTTGTTGTCTTGTGCCGGTTGTGTGCACTTCCTGTCCATCTGTCAATCTACGGCATGCAAAACTTACGCAATTTAATTCAATGACAATCACACAATGTCCGTTCGTGATCGCAGGTTCCGTAAGGCTAGGTAAGGCTTGACTATGCAGGCACTGCTCTTGGAAGTGATTGCAACGATATGGATCTTGGCAACTCTCAGTACCGTTTACACAAATTAAGCTGTGGTGGACACGCAGAAAAGTAAATACTAAGACCAAGGATGTGAAATATGGTCCATGAAAATGAAGTGGACCTGACTATTATCGAGTCCGCAATTACAGCTCACTCCCTTCATCAGCACCCGTTGGACAGATGCCAGCAGAAGCCGATGATCCCGGTGAAGGTTCTGGCGCTCTGAAGGCCACACATACCGCGGCGGGCGCGTTGCGTCCCAAGCCTTAACCAAAGATCCGTGATTCCATGCGATATCGCTCAACATCGCTCCTACTCCCACATTTCATTCAGCGGAGAGGCGGCATTAACACCTCACTTCGTCATTATCATTTGAATGTGGCGCCTATTGCGGTGTCGCGCGCGTTACGAACACCGAGGCTTGAGCGCATGTCGCATCCTCAAAGAAACCCACATTAGGCGATTGTTTGTCTCGCCATCTTTAAGGGTGGGCACATAATGAATGGTAGACGCCGGGTCTACCGCTGAGAGCGCCACGGAAGGCACAAAGCTGCGAGAATTCAACAAGAGTGATTTGGGTAGCGCATCATACAAATGGATCGAGCTGAGATTAGGTTCCTGGGAATTGAAAACCACCTCCGCACGCAAAAGTGCATTACCATTAGTCGTGCTCTGCGTAGAAGGGACTCTTTCAAGGGACTTTCAAGTTCGATGCGATGATTTGATGCATCAATCTGGCCCGGTTTTATAAACCCGACGCAAAATAATTCAAAGAAGAAGCGCAGTCAGTCTGTGACGCGTTACAGCCGCATCCAGCCTCTGAATTGAAGGCTGCGAGCAAGCAAAACAACTGAGCATTGGGGTTGAATTTCGAGCAAATTACGAGCAATAGTTTGGCAATAATTTTCGAGCCTTGAGTCATGATAGATTGCCAGTCCTCGAAAGGGTGGCAACGGGGGTTCTCTATAATGTGGGCGATGAATTGCCTGCTCTACCTATGTCTGTCTATTGTTATTCAATGTTGTACGAAACTTCACAGACGGATCTAATCTCTCAATCGATGACTGTGAGCAAAAGAATCTGAGAAGCGCGTTGGAGTATGTTACAAGCAAGCTCGCAGCCCCGGTGTAGTAGTGGGCATGGCATCATGCCCAATGGAGATATTAGCGATCCTCGTAGTACGACCATAGGATATGTACATACGCAACGTAGATTAGATTAGATAGGCGGCCAGCTGCGGAGGCAGTGCCCGCACCCAACGTCGCGCCAGCGAGGAGACAGGAGAATTTATCTTGACCTTTGACCACACTGCGGCTAGTGAGCCTTCTGGCCCACTCCATCTGGTGACAACAGAGCATTCTTATCCACAACCGAAACCTGAGCACCTGAACACCTGAACACACCGAAAGAAAACTGAATACGTGCCACCTGATCCTCCGACCCACGACAACCTCAGAATCACCACACGCCAACCTGACGGATACAGACTCACCACCCCTTAGTCCGCCATCAAGCTGGGCAACACTTAACTCACGCAGAGCCAATCCCCGTAGAGACAGCGAAGGACGCTTCGAACCAGATATCTCACCCACTGAAACGTGGGACGGGTTCGACTCAGACACAACATTGACCGAGTGGTCTTCCCTATCTGCCATCTCCACCCCACTGTTCACACCGTCGTTCACGCTTACGCCTGCAGTTTGGACACAAGAGAACTCCCCAGCCCCACCTTCCCCAGAAAACGCATCCATCGTAGGCACCACGCCACAGCAAACCAGCCAGGACTTTGCCTTCTACTCACTCATGGACCAGGTTGCGGCAACAACCATATTCCACGGTGACGGTGACTCGGAGAACCCTCAGGACTTCATTCGATCCCTGGAACGCCTCTTCATGATCAGAGGCAACTTCGAGGAAAGCGGAAAAGTCAAGTTCTTCCAACTGAACCTCAAGTCCGGGTCGGTCGCGGACGAGTGGTTCAAGGAGCTGCTACCAGCTGCCAAAGCCTCCTGGACTACACTGGAGGCCGCCTTCAACGTCAAATGGCCTGAGAGATCAGCAACACCCAAGACAATGGTAGAGAAGAAAGCCCTGCTGGATGGGACACTTCTGCTGGAGAAGGACCTGGGGAAGAAGGTGTCGCTGGGAGGTGTCGAAGAGTATAGCCACATTCGGTGGGCGGACAAAGTTAGGAAGTTGGCAGCCGACATCCCAGACACGACGAACCTCCTTGTGGACTCGACAAGGTCGAAACTTCCCAAGGTCATACAGAGGCTCGTAGGCTCAAAGGACATGACATGGGATGAGTTTACTGCCACGGTGCGGGGGCTCAGGGTTAGCGAGATTTTAGAAAGGCTGGACGACGAGACAGAAATTGCCAAACTGCGTAACCAAGTGCGAACACTGATCAACAACCCACCACCTACACCATCCAAGGCCCTGGGAGCCGCCTTTCGCAACGTCTCCCTATCTTCGCAGCCAATCCAGCAACCCCAGTTTCAGTCACGAGCGCCAGCGCCGCGAACAGCCACTCCATATGCGCCATACCCCCCGCCACGGCCAGATAACATCCGCCTGCTAGACATACAGACCCAAGCCCTGCCCGGCAACCCAGACACAGCAGCAGGAAAAGGCCAATACGCGGCCCAGATTGACGCATGGAGCACGGAGCATGGACCAACAAGGAAACCAAATGAACATCGCCCATATCCGTTAACACCAGGAACGTCGCCAGTGGCGTCAGGCGAGTGCTGGACATGCGGCCGCCCATCGCATATACCCCGAGACTGTCAACATGCACCTCTCCCAGAGCTGGAGACCTTCTGGCGTCGCATGGCAGGAGGGATTCAGTCGCGGCTTCGACGCACTAATACGGCGAACGTCAACCTCGTCGGAGTCAGTGGAGAACTGGGCCCAGCAGTGACACTCCAGGACTACCAGACGCTGTTGGAAGAGCATATCGCCCTAAACGAGCACCTTGAATTAATTCAGGGAAAAGCGGAAGGGTCGTCGAACTAGAGGAATGTTCGATGACCCCAAAGCTTAACTGGAGACGTGCGCCTGTCCCTGCACAGACGAAGGCATTGTTCAGGGACGAACGTGCGCCTATCAACTCGTTGTATCCCCCTTCAGAGAGGGAGGGAGCATTACCAGAGGTCGTAGTGGTTAGCCCAGATACATCATCATGTACTATTCCTGACAATTCAAGCATTTTGGATCTGTATCAGGTGGATGAGTTAGAGGCACGTACGAGGACAGTTGTCCCATTTGTACACGGAGCTGAGCTGGAGGGTCCAAGAGGAGAAGTGGTGCGGTTTAGAGGAGTAGTGGATGACGGAGCAATGGTAAACGCGATCGACAGCGGCTCATACCAGGAGAAAGGGACCCGTCTAGAAAGGCTGGAAACGTCAGGGAGATGGCTTCGCATGGCCGACGGACGGCTAACACCATCTCTAGGGGTGTGGAGAGGGAAGGTTAGCATGGGCGGCATCGCGCGCAGGGGCGAGTTCGAGGTGTTCGATAGCGGAGGCGCGTGGACACTATTGATTGGGAAGCCAATGTTGGAAAGCTACAAGGCGGTCCACGACTATGCAACAGATTCAATACACATCCCACGGACAGGAACGAGCACATGGATCACCATCACCAACCAGTACTCAACCCCGAGTACATGTCCCGCACATCCCAAAACTGTCAAGACGCCTAAATCGGAACCCCAAACCGCAGAAGCCGTTCCAAAGACACTGACACCTGCAAATGCCGCACCATTGTCAGAGGCCGTTGCAGCAAGTGGCGAGCCACAAGCACACTGGTCCACAATGTGGAAGCTCGATAACGCCGCGGGCAACACAGACCTATCACACCCAGGAGTATCACAGCCGGACATAACGACTATATTCGAGCCCAACCTCCTAACTCGGAGAACAGACCCGTTCAATCCCAACAGAGTGACGGCAGTGCTTGAAGCGGTCACCATAGGCCAAGATCTAGACACAAACCAAAGGAACCAGGTAGAAACCCTTCTGATGGAATTCGCCGACTGCTTCGCCCTGTCGATGAGCGAGGTATCGCCTGTCAAAGGTGCAGCGCATCGCCTCGACATCCCTCGCGACTCCAAGTTCCGTACCAAGGTCAACCAACGTCCCTTGAGCCCGCCACAGAGGGAGTTCTTCAACAAGGTGCTGGACACCATGCTGGAGGCGGACGTCATCGTGCCAATCGACCACCAGGATGTCAAATGCTGCAGTGCAACGACCCTGGCCAAGAAAGCCCACGATGGAGGAGGTCTAACCTTGGAGGAACTCCAGCACCGGGTCAACGATGAATGCATCGCAGCAGGGCTGCCAGAAGCATTTGAAAATCTGCCGCAACGTCCCACATCGGGCGAGGCAACCATGACATCACCTGTCACAACGAAAACGAAGTGGAGAGTCTGTCAGGATTTCGCAGAACTCAACAAGGTTACAAAGGTTCCTCCGATGCCGCAGGGCGATATTCGCGCAAAACAACAGAACCTTAGTGGACATCGATGGATCAGCCTCTTCGACTTTGCGAATGGATTCTACGCCTGCGAAATACGACCAGAAGACAGGCCGTACATCTGTTTCTACGTTGAAGGACGGGGCTACTTCTGCTACAAGCGCATGCCGTTTGGCCTCACAGGAGCACCTTCCACGTTCGCAGAGATGACAGCACGGGCACTAGGGGACCTAACGGGCATACTCTTCGAGCTCTTTGTTGATGATGGAGGAATGGCTGCCAACACCTTCGAAGCGATGCTCGGAAACACACGGGTGCTGTTGGAGCGAATCCGGACAACGGGCCTCTCGCTGTCGGCCACCAAGTCAAAATTCTTCATGTCGGAAGCAGTGTTTGCAGGCGGAAGGGTTGGATATGACGGAATCAAGCCAGATCTTACCAAACTGACAGCTATTGCGAATTGGAAGCAACCTGCCGACCTCCAAAACCTAGGCGCCTTTTTGGGACTTGCAGGCTACTTTCGTTCGCTCATCAAAGGCTACGCAACCATTGCACAGCCATTATCGGATCTCGCACGAAGTCTCGATGTTCCCAGATTAAAGGGAAAGGCGGCATATAACAGGGCGATGAAATCGCACTTACTGGCCGACATGTGGACGGATAAACACACCCATGCATTCCTACAACTCAAGATTGCGCTGACAACCGAACCAGTGCTCAGAGGCCCGAAATACGATGGAACCCCATTCGTTCTCACCACCGATGGCTGCAAATATGGGTTCGCAGGGATGGTCACCCAGAAGCACACAGTCATTCTTCCAAGCGGCGTCGAGAGAACCGCCCTCTACCCTATCGGCTTCGTCTCAAAGCGGACTTCCCCATCCGAGGAGAAATATAAGCCATTCTTGCTCGAGTTTGCCGCTCTGAAGTATAGCCTCGACAAGTTTGGGGATCTTCTGTGGGGGTATCCTATCGAGATCGAGACTGACTGTCAGGCGCTCCGAGACCACCTTCTGAGCGACAAATTGAACTCCACACATGCACGATGGCGAGACGGAGTTCTTGCACATGATATCATCGACGTTCGACATCGCCCTGGACGCCTGAACCCTGTTGCGGATGGAATCAGTCGAAAATTCACCAATCTACCGTACGAGCAAGGAGACGGCCACGAATGGACAGTCTCAGAGGACTGGGAGGCACGGACCGGTCTGGCACATGGAATATTCCAGGTCACCACATCACCAGTGGACAGCAGTACTGTCGACCCGACATACGCCTCACTACGATCCAGATTCCACAACGAAAAAGTCTTCGTCGACGTGGTCGATGCCATATACGAGCTGGACCAAGGGAAGAGCTTGAGAGACAGAAATCGGGCACGCCACAAGGCCCACGAGTACATGATTGAGGAGGGGAAGTTGTGGAGAGTGGGGAGCGGGAACACAAGCAGAGCAAAGGCACGGGTAGAGTGTATCTCCCAAGACGAAGCGACGAAGTTAGCATGGGAAATACACCGCAACGGAGGACACTTTCACAGGGACAACGTGAAGGTTCAGATGCTCAACACAATATCCAGCCCGAAGCTCGACCAATCCATTACCAAAGCTATCGTAGGGTGTGGAAAGTGTAAGGCATTTGGATCAACCCACATACACTCGCTGCTGGAACCCATCACGAGGCGGCACCCATTCGAGCTCATGGTAGCGGACACACTCTCGATGCCCAAAGGGAAGGGAGGCTACACCAAGCTCGGACTTTACATGGACGTATACTCGCAGCGACTCTGGGTTGAGAAGCTGAAGACCGCGGCTACGGGCAGGACCTCGGTCAAAGGGTTTGGGACAATATGCAGCCTCTTCACCAGACCGGAAACCCTCATGACGGATGGTGGCCCAGAGTTCGACAACAAGGAGCTCAAGGATGAGTGCGCAAGGAGAGGAACACGCCTACACATTACCCCGGCATACTCTCCGTGGGTCAATGGACTACTGGAAGGGACGAACTCGAAGATTCTGGCCATCTTAAAGAGGTTGTGCGCCCCGGATCTTGGCGAGGACATCGTCGATGCGTCGGACGTTCCGTACAACTGGCCAGACTTCCTGGAGGACGCAGTTCGCAACTTGAACGAACGCATTCTCCCGTCACTCCAGTTCTCTCCCAACGAGCTTCTCCTGGGGCTCGTCGTGAACACAAGTCCTACACCAGTTGAAGATGCATCCCAGCCAACCAATGACAGCGACATAGGGATACAGATGGCATATGTTGCACAGCATCGTTTCGAAGGGTTTGCTCAGGCGGTGGATCATGCTCATCGACGGAAAACAACGTTCGACAGGAAGGTTCTCTCGAAGTCGCCTCGGGAAGTTGTATTCCAGGCAGGAAACCTCGTACAAGTCTATCGCAGCGACCTGGACTACACATTCTCGACAGCAAGGAAGCTACTACCGAAGTTTTCCGCGCCTAGAAGGGTTGTCAGTCGCGAGCGCAACTCGTATCGACTCGAGACAGTGGAGGGATTCCCGATGCCAGGAAGATACAGCGCCCGTCGGTTAAGGTTGTTCATCCCTAGAGAAGGAACGGAACTTGCACAGCTGCAAGAGTTATTGGAGGACGAGTGGCGGAAACTGGAGGAGGAGCGGGATGCGGTGGAGCGGGAGAGTGGCAGTGAGGCAGCAGGGGATGCTGACAACGAGGAGTGTGGGGGTAGAGACGGGCTGTTCCCTGGAGAGGAGGTTGATTTGGGTAATAAGGGTATTCACGTGGGAGGCGAGGTTTTCTTTGATGCGGAGGAGGAGGAGGTTGCTGGGATGGATAGCGAAGGGTTAGACATGGGTTAGGGCCTCCATGGGAGCTAGTTGGTACGCAACGAGGGCGTTGCTACTAGGGGGGTGGGCACATGTAGTAGTGGGCATGGCATCATGCCCAATGGAGATATTAGCGATCCTCGTAGTACGACCATAGGATATGTACATACGCAACGTAGATTAGATTAGATAGGCGGCCAGCTGCGGAGGCAGTGCCCGCACCCAACGTCGCGCCAGCGAGGAGACAGGAGAATTTATCTTGACCTTTGACCACACTGCGGCTAGTGAGCCTTCTGGCCCACTCCACCGGTACACCGAAGAATCTTCGAGCCTAGAGGCTTGATGGGTTGTCGGCGGCCAGTCCTCAAGCGAACATTACTCCAAGGGTGGCCTATTTTGTAGCTTCGGCGATGAATCGTCTGTTCTTGTCCCATATGTCGCATCCAAATCCATAAAAACCGAATGAATGGTCAACGCTTGTTGCACTTCCTGAGTCATTCCTATTCCTTTCGAAGGATGTGGCTTGAAGCGTCTAACTTTTCCAGGGCCCCAAGACATACATAATTCAGCATCGAACATGAAGATGCCGGGTTCAGAGGATCCGATGTTTTGAGAAGGGTTAATCCGATTCGTTGCCGCCTCCAAGAGCCCTGATAGGCGGTAGAAAAATTTGACGGACAATACTGGCAAGTCGTGTATCCTGGGACCTGGTGTATATTTAGCATAGTGGTTATCGCACGCACAATTCAAGCGCCAAGAATAATGGCCTCCAGCTGAAGCACGCCCACATAACGACAAATAGTGCCACCTTACCGAGGTCTCTCCACGAGATCAAATATAAATGCTACTCGTACTATGTTCTCCCTTTTTCTCCCGGAAGCTGTTCTGCCTTTCATCACCTCGCTAGCATGTTCATAACACGCACAAATACAATTTTGGACTCCTGGAAATTGGTACTGTAAGTAAGTAGTAAGAACAGTACTAGCATCGGCAAATGGAGAATTAGAGTCATTTCCACGAGGCAAAGAAGACTCGGAACCGTCGAATTAAGTTTACACGTGTATGTACTGCGGCGTAGGTGCGACTGCCGCACCGCAGCTAATAAAAACGAGAGTCTCCTCTTCACTCCTTGCTTTAACTCTCCCAACAACCATTTTTCTTCTCCGCTCAGAGCCCAACATACCACCGAAAATGCGAATCGAGCACCATAGTTCAACAGTCAATAACGGGACCCCATCACATTTATACGGTACTCAAGATTCTCTGCAGGCAGGAGGTGTCGTAAATTCGTCTCTATCATGACGTTCGGCCCAGCTCTGGGGACCATGTTCGGTCCTACAGGGTTCTGCAGTCCTGGGGAGCTTATGTACCCCCAGCATCTGAAGAATCCTGGAGCCACGGACATTGTGCCGAAGCCCAGTCCCTGCCCCCCGTCGTTTCCCTCTGCGAAGAACTCAATCTAGGTGCTGCGCGGGTATTAATCGAATCACTAGCAATTGATAAAAGCGGCCGACAGTCGAAGATGTGCAACAATTGCATGGCCTACGTCTATCATCGCATCCTCGAGAAGCACCCACAATGGACTGTGGTCGATGTTTGTACCAAACTCGCCTTCACAATTCGCGGTGCATATCGGATTTCATAGATTGCAAAGGTAGTCTCATGTACATTATATTTTGGTTGGCAGCAGTATATATCTTGTAACGTGTACATTCAAACTTCAATTACCTGTACTTATAGGGAAGGATGCGAGACCTTCAGATGCATAACAGTACAGCGTCACCATCTCCCTTTCCTAGAACAATTCGCCCGGAAGCTTCGTCGTAATCAAAACACGTCCAATCATGGACATCCTCGTTTGGAAGTAACAGCATAGGACAAGCAGCTCCTAAAGTGAGACCCAAGAGTCAATTAATCTCAGTCCCCATTAACAATGACTATGACTTACCGCCTGCCTTCGGATTAGCATCCAACGGGGACCCAGGCAAAATAGCTGCCATTAACCACTCCTTGTCTCTCCTCCGTGTGCCAGAAACGGGAATCGACATCGGATAGTCGCTTCCAAATGACGTGAATTGTACAAGACCGGTCGTCCTCCCGATCGATTCGCTAGGTCTGACCCACAGAGCAGTACCGCACTTTCCGAGACGCAGCCCTGTACACCTGAGCGCCCCACGAGAAGTCGGCAGTCGAGTTTGAAAACGCGGAGGAAATGTATAAGGTAAGGGCATGTCGGTTGACGATCGCGAGGGATGCCCTGGATCAGATTCTTCATTCTGGCGTCGCTCCTTTTCTAGGAGATATTCTGGGTTAAACGCCAAAGTATAGAGATCCAATGTGTGTGCGTCTGAAGGACTCCATGGATCATCGCTCTCCGCTCGAAGGAGGATATGATACGAAGGTGGAGAAGAGGCCGTAGACAGCGAAGGTCTTGATGCCACAGAAACTCCGTCGAGCCAGCCAAACGAGAAAGTAGCGATCGGGGGCAAAGTGTGGGGTGAGCTGATCTGTCCTGAAGGCGACAACTGCGGGTCGAAGAACAAGGATAGCAACCTAGCTCTGACCACTAGAATGCTGTCGAATGTAAATACCACTTGCGCAGGTTGATTGTGCTTGATAGGCAACAAGGTTAACTGTTACAATCTAGATGTTTCAAACACGGCCTACCTGCCAAGGGCTCAGGCTACTGTGTGGTGAGCGTTGGGGGCTTCCTTCCGCCGACATATCTTCGTCGAGGATAGCGTATTCGTTGGTCGACCAATCCCAAATTGCCGTTTGTGAACGATCGTCCGAAAGAGCGACTCGAGTACCTGCCAGTGCCATCGGGACAAAATTTGTCGGAAAAGAGACAAGGCTAGACAAGCGGGTTGTGTCGTCTTCTTGATCCAATGAAAGAACATGGACGTGATGTTCGCTTTGGAACGCCTCGGTTAATGTTCAACCAAATACGTGAGGATATGTACCTGGCTTGATTGATAAACGAAACTACGAGGATGGCCGGAGAGTCCGGGTCAGTATTGACCGCCAATCCCTTGAAGATAGCTCCCCTCGGACCCCATTCGCATAGCTTTCTCGGTTGAGAGGGTTGGCTAATGTCCCACACAAGTACCACCATCCAAATACTCTTGGACACCACCACGAAAAGGTCCCTCCCAGGAAAGAGGCAGACCTGCGATACCCCACTTCCAGAATGACCTTCCACGGTCGCCTTTGACTGGAATCCGATGCGGGAGCCATCCACAGACTTTTCCCTCCAAAGCCTGGATAAACGATATGCACGAAGCGTATCTCTCTCAAGTACGTCGAGGGGTATTCGGTCTAGAGATTTCGCCCATGGGAAAGGATATCCGCTGGCTAGAATATGGCCTTTGCAAGCCCCGACCCACACCGATCGCTTTCGGGAAAGACAGGAGATATGCTTGCAGGTCTAAGATGTGCTTGGTTCAAATAAAGGACCCTCGAGTGAACGCCTTTACCTGACGTATTTGGAGTAGTTCTGGGGGAGAGAGGTAAGAGAATACGAGGAAGAGTACGTCGTCAGATAGAGCGATGATGGATGATGCCATTAGTAGGAGTTCAAGGTGTGACATCAGCGAGTTTGGCACCCTGGATCAGATGGCCCAAGCTTTCAGTCGGAGATCGATGAGTCACGACACTTGATGCTGAGCCCAGCAAGATTGGAGCCCACCGGTTGTAGGCTTACAGGTAATATAAATTTACAACAGCAATATCAGACAGAATTATGGATGAAATAGTATCATTCCTTGACTGAGAGCATCAACTGCGGCCCACCATCCTCTGGAAGATTACATGCCGGCGCCGCGGAGTGTATGGTCTCCGCTTCAATGCGTTGGCGTCGGCGCCCGTCTGCCTCATGGTTCATTGTTAATCTCGGCGTTGCGGGCCGACGGTTTCGCTCGGCAATGGCCGAGGTCTTGACCCAACTACTCACCCGACAATGCTAGCTCATCCACTTAACAGACAGACCAGCCTCTAAGCGCTTTTCGAGTCCACTTTCTTATTCCCAGTCTACGAAAATGTGCCAACACTATACTCCGACCTGTAAATCTAGAGACAAGGGGATCTGAGCAGCATGCTGGACGGAATAACCTGGGGGATTGAGACTGCGACGACTGAAAAGCTTGGCGGCGAAACGACTGCAAAAGAACCCGAGGTAAAGACCTCGGAATTTCTCGATGGTGCAAGTTGCAACGATGGCTACACGGCCTGACCCACGATAAGTAGGATCGCCATTCTTACTGAAGATAAATCACATTTAACTCGGAGTAGATGACACGGTCACCATGCCGTGAGTTGAATTCTGTTTTGGTGTCAAGGCAGTGCCAGAGAGCTGGCAACGAAGTTGAGGTGAGATCATTAGGGAACTGTGGCTTAACCCAACAGAAACACTCGATCAGCAACCTTCATAGGGGTGTCACTGGTGAATGAACGCTGCTGCGCGATTTGAGTTCGCTCCCCTCCTCTGAATCAACTATGGGCTCATGCTTATCAACCCAGCAAGAACCTCAGACTTCCACTGGGAAAGTCGTCTCCGAGCGAAAAGTGTCGAGTTCTATCCTGTCTCAAGGTATGTTCATATTCAGACGAGACGCTAGAGTCTTACAGATGATGAGCGCAGATAACGTGGAAGCCATCCTAACCGAGCAAAAGACAAGGTTACTCTACTTCCTTGACTCGACGGATCAGTTGCGCATCCACGGAAAGACCTCGGAGGCTCGAGAATACATCGCTTTCGCTCAAAGCTCCGGACAAAACATCCCTGCGGACCATCCATCTCGAACCACTTTGTTGGAGTCCTTGTCCATCGCTCTCGAATACGCTTTTCGAGACACATGCAACCTCTCGGACATCGACCAAGCGATTAGTGTTCAGTCCCAAATCGTACAACTGTGTAACCTGGATCAAATTCGACATGCACCGACTCAGTCACGCCTCTCGTCCCTGTACCGCATACGTTTCAAAGAAAGCAACGACTTGAAGGATATGGATTCCGCGATTTCCTCGGCCCAAATAGCGGTCACAAATCTCACCTCCAGCCCTATTGCGGACGGAGACGCAGTCATGGACTCCCATTATCAGCTCGCATCTGCCTTGCAATGTCGTCATGGGTATTCAAAAAAGCTCGAAGACATTATTGGCGCCATATCGTCTCAACGAACCGTTGTCATTCTCGCCCCCTCCGACCATCCCATCCTTCCCTCTTGGCTCCAAATACTTGCGGAGATGCTGGAGGTGCACTATAGTGTGACTCAGGCTGTGGAAAGCTTGGACGAAGCTATTTCGCATGAACAGCGAGCCATCCAGCTTGTAGGAAAGGATGAACCCTCACTGTCACATCTACTCCATGTTCAGCTTGCCAGATTGTACGAACAGCGTTCCATGCATTACGGGCAAACAAAATACTCCGCCGACTCCATTCGAGCAAAACGTAACGCCATACGATCCTTGCCAGACGGGACATCCAAATTACCCCTTCTTTTGGGAGAATTCGCCGAATCGTTATTCCATCACTTCTCGGAAGTCACAAACGCTAGTCAAGATCTTGACGAAGCCATATCGACAATGAGGGCCGCGATTGGCTTATCGAAGGAGGGAGACAGCTCCCACATCGAAAATATCTACCTCCTTGGAACGTTCCTCGACTTTCGTTACGATCTCACCAAGGACCTTTCGAGTCTCGACGAAGCAATTGTGCTGCAACGAGCCGCAACGAATGCGACTCACAGCGAGGACAAACTTCTCCCTCAGCATCTGTCGCTGTTGTCTCAATACCTTGGGAAGAGGTTCTTCGCAGCAGGTGCCGAGAGGGACATCGACCAAGCTATTTCCTTGCGCAGAAAGGCAATCAAGTTCTTACACGAGCCATCAGAGCACTATCCTACCATAGGTCACCGCCATGCAGCTCTCCTCGTTGTCCGCTTTGAACAACGCGGGCAGTTGACAGATCTCGACGAGGCCATCTCTCTCGAGACATCAATCCTTCCATCACTTTCCGACTCTAACGCCACTACTCCCGAGCACCTATTCACCTTGTCAAGCGCGTTAATGTTCCGTTTTAAACGCCAAGGAAACATGTCAGACATCAACCAAGCAATCACCTATCAGCAAGGAGCCATCGCACTCATCACCTCAGACGATGTCAAACTCCCTGATTTCCTCAACAACCTTGGCACCTGCTTCCATTCGCGCTTTTCTCGTCACAAAGATCTGGCAGATATCTACGAAGCAGTACTATGCCACCGGGATTGTGTGGACAAGACGCCACCAACGAATCCTGTTCTCCCAAATCGCCTCAACAACCTGTCCATCTCACTTTCATCCCTCTATGATGCGACACTCGACCCAAAAGACCTCGACGCAGCCATAGTATCGAGTCGGAAAACTATCGAAGGCACGCCTCCAGGCCACCGCGACCTCCCTTTGCGCTTGTCGAACCTCGGGCGATTGCTTCAAGCTCGCTTTTCTCGCCAAGAAAATGTAATATACCTCGATGAGGCCATATCGTGCTTCGTTCGAGCGCTGGAACTCAGACCGGCAGACGAAGATTTAGCAACTGATGTTCTCAAGAACTCGGCTACGGCATATCTGCGGAGATTCGAAGTCACAAAACAACGAGAAGACGTTTTAGCTGCTGCCGCTGCTTTACAGGCCTGCGTAGATCGGACACAGGACGGCCATCCATCTCTCCAGGCACTTATGAAGAGCTTTAATCAGGCGCGTATGTTGGTCGAAAGCACCGATTGAAAAGGGGAATGACGGAGATGACTCGCAGTGTAGCTTTCCATTCCGTTTCATTTGTCCAGATAGGTATCCAAGATTAGCCCAATAAATAGTTATCACTGATCAGTAAAACTGTTCAAGATCTTAGAGCTGCGATGCGGTCGTGCGGTTGTGCTGTCAATGGTCACGAAGAGCCCAATGTTCTCAAGTGCGTGAGATATCTCTCCCCAGTTGTGCGTTTCGGTGCATATTCCACTGCTCGACGACTCGACTGCGCACCGAGAATCTTGAGCTCGTAGAAGAATATGGAGATGAATATCGACTATTAGGCTTTAGCGCGGAGCTAGTTGTTAGCGAGTATCGCGTGGTAGAGAGGGTATTGACATCTCATTTGTTAGCTTGCGACGCTGACAGGACCAAATAGGCGCTGGCAGCGTGAATAGATCAGTCATCATCAAGAAATGAATGATGTCGTTTGTTCTTTACTTGTTGGTGCCTACGGCGGAAAGCAGTCCCAATAGATAAGTATCTATATACAGTTACAACTTCTGCCCGAGGCTTGACAAGCAATCACAGCTCTTTATTCTCCACCTTGATTTTGTACTCGTCGGCGGGCCTAAGGACAGCTTTTCCTTTCTTATTGCGATAGAACAAGACGTTTCCTGAAAGATTACGTGTGTAAGCACTAATATGTACAGTGACACTGCCTTGGAGCTCCTTACCTTCATCCTCAACGAATTGGCACTCGTTATAGTTTTTCCATAGAGTGCTGAAAACGGGGGCATCGGAATAGTGGTAGTGCTGTCCAATAAATGACTTTAAGTACTTTGTCGCTTCTGGGCCGTGGTCTATACGTAGTCTCAGGTCAGAGAACAAGAAGGGAGGACAAGAGAGGAGAAGGGCTCACAGAAAGGCATTTTAGGGAAGAACTTGGAGATTGTCAGCATCTTCATCTCACCGAGCGCCACAAACAGAACCTACGTGATGAATTACATGAAAGTGGGCGACATCATGGAGGAAGAAACGGCCCTGCCAGCCCAAGAAGTTTCTATCAACTGTGGCGGCTGCACCTCGTTGGAAGTTCCACTCCTTCCCACGATAATGAGGGAGGATGGGGTCAGTGTGGTGAAGGTAGGTAATCATGATAACTGCGAGATCATATTTGTTAAATGCCGTGGCATCAGACATGAGATGAAGAAACGATACATACACCAGTGAGTAACGCAGAGCCAAGGAATACCATAGTATTTGATCACCTGAGCGGCACCATATACTGCTGAGGCATGGCTGACGCCCCAGACCATCGCAGCGATTCCGATGTTAGAGAGTATCACTGCGTTGCGCTGGTCCTTGGTGAACAGAATTGAGTTGGCTAGAATGAATAGGTTGAGATACAATAGTTTGGGAAGGCTTAATGATGGAAGGCTTACGATCAAAGTGGTTGGTCCACTTAGGGTAGTTCTTCTGCCCAGAAACATTATACACTGAGACAATCCATGGTAAGGTACGTGGGAAATATGGAAAAGAATGGGAGAACATACGAAGATATGCAGGGAAGGCAAGAACTTGCTGGCGGATCAATGCAAACAAGGTGTAAAGTGGGGTGTCACCGAAAAGCTCGTCCCAATCGGTTTCGTGCTGTGGACTATCGGGAATGCCGAGATCCTTACGCGTCTTTGGTACGTAGACCTCGTCCCGCTCCATTGAGGCGTGATTAGAATGGTGCCGATGATGCGAGATCCTCCAGGAGAAGAACGGGGTCCATAGCCATGAGTGGACGACCTGCGAGTTGGTATCAGAGGAGAATTGCGAGGTCTCATTGTGGGCGGGGCACTTACGAAACCGATGCAATCGTTGACAATCTTATAGTCAGAGAATGCACTATGCCCACACTGTTGTATCGATTGTGGGTAGCATTCCAGTGCTTTATTCGCATGACGTACCTCATGCCCAATAACCCATATGCCTGTAAAGATGAGGCCTTGAAACCACCAACTACGCATTCAGTCAGTAAGAGCCACCGCTCAGGCATCAGGAGGTACACACTATACAGCCCATGCTGCCCAGCGAAGACAGCCCGCTCCAAGTGGGGTGAGCAAGGTCTTCATTTCGTCCCTTCCGAAGAATGGGTCGATCCTCATAGCAATGGACCACGCAGTTGCGGCTAACACAATATCACGTAAGAGGTAGAGGAGACCTAAACTTGTGTTGCGGACGAACATCCCAGGAGGAATGGCATCTCGAATCTCTTTCAGAGACCTGTTGCCAAGAGGATACATTAGTTTTGACCCAAAAGTTGAGACTCGAAAGTCAGGACACACCATTTCATGGGGGAAAACTCCGGAAGTTCATCTTCACTGTATTTGGCTTGGGACTTGCTCATTTCTGGGAACGGAAAGTGGATGTCTGAAGAATGATCTATGGATGCCCGACTGCAGTGATACTTATACCTATGAAATATGCCTGAAGGGGATCATGATACCGAGCTCGACGGAGACTCGGAACGGTTTAGGACAGTTTGTTGTTCAAGTCACAAGTTATTTTCGGGCAGACACTCAGAGGTTGGAGACGGAGATAATCAGAGCTTCCTACTGGAAATGTTTGCGATATTGGCCAACGAAACCACAATAAAGACAAACTCGTTACGGTAAGTACCCGGCGTAGGCTATATTCCACAAAGTACTATCATAAAGGAGTCCATTGGCGGAGTTATCTTCTCAGTACATGTGCATGCTTCTTGAAACTCAGAACGCTGACGACAGGGGAATGACTTCCGGAATGTGTGCTTTGGAAGCCGTCACTATTATGTCCGCAATGAGCGAGCTAACATGTTGAAAGAACTAAGAGGTTCTGGCCAATTTCTTACTGCCATGATGTAAGATGGACATTCAATGATGACTATCTTGCGATCTTCGACTGCGGCAGCTTCAGATGTCCGAGGCCGCTCTAACAGCAGCGAACTAACCTTTCAGTAATCAGGAGCTTGGAAGGTTCCGTCTTAGTACCTGCGTTGTATTCAGGGATATCTTTTTATGCGACTGGCCTAGTTGGCTACCCGGTGTGCTTGTCAGTATAATTTAAGTCTCTTTAGTGCCTGCATATCTAATTTAAGACTTCCGCGCTACAGGTGCACCGGAGACAAGGCTTGACTCATAACACGGTTGAGAGATGGTTTGCGGTTTCCTTAAGTTTCCCTGGACTTGGACTTCACAGATTTTGGCCGAAGGTTGCCGACAAATGTGCCGGTGTACATCGGTATCATAAAAAGAGGTTGGTGGAAGTGAATGACTGGGAACCATCATGCAAGATGCTAGTTAGGCCGCTCTGGCCTCTGAGCGACCTCGCCGGGTATCTCGGGAAAATGGCATTATTGAAGCTTGTCGATAGCATTAGCTCAAATGTGGGATGGCCTGAACGGCCAATATTATGAGGGCCATCATTTCAAATACCGACTCGGATCTATTGTCTACAATAGAACTGTCTCTAAATGCACCACATCTGCTATATTTGTCAGTCTGTTTAGCCATGGTACATGCTTTAAATACTTGATACGAAGCTAGTACAGTCGGCAGGTACACATGTGTCCCAACTGGGGTTTCTAGAACACCGACCGGCTCCAAGCCGAAACGGAAGCAGTGAAAGAAGAGTAACTTGCCGATGTTGCTGGACACAGGTAAAGGTCGTATCGCACCAGGTCACGCGCCTCTGACAGGATGTTTTTATAAGCGAGCTCAGTTGAAGAGAAATTGCCTTTGTACTCCAATATCCACCATGGTGTTTCGCTTGTTCGACGATAGCGCGGAATATCGGAATCGGCTCCAAACACCGTTCAAACCGACGAAGGTTAGTTCCGTGCTCCCCACTTACTGACACTATTTCAACTGAAATACTCTTACACTAGGCAACCCTGGCGGAAGTTCGTTCCGTCGTCCCCCGACATCTTTTTGAGAAGAGTACACTGAAAACGCTACTATACGTTACCAGGGATGTTATGCTGGCTTTGATTGTATACAAACTCGGTTGGAAGATAGGGCCACTATGCGAGTCAATCACCCTGGCAGGATATCCTGTGTACCTGGGGTTCCTCGCAAAATGTGCGCTATGGTGCTTATATTGGCACTTTCAAGGGCTCATCCTCGCTGGATGGTGGTGTCTCGCTCATGAGGCCGGACATGGAAGCCTTTCCCCGCACTCCTGGGTCAATAACGTTATTGGGTTTACCCTCCATACAGTGCGTGAACGCAAGCGATTGAAGTGTTTTCTCCTAGCTAACACGTAACTAGTTCATCCTAGTGCCATACTATGCTTGGAGGTCCACACATCACGCCCATCACAAGGCAACCATGTCCGTGGAGCGCGACGAGAACTTTGTTCCTCGCACTCGATCTGATTATGGCTTGCCACCCGCGCAAGTTGCTCATGTCTCCGACTATCACGAAATATTCGAAGAGACACCGATTTACACGCTTCTACGTATGCTGTTCATGCAAGCGCTTGGCTGGCAGTGGTATCTTGCGACCAATATCATGGGGAGTCCTAGATACCCCCCGGGAACTAATGTAAGCGTCTGATTCCAGAGCTGACATGACATTGACTTACGTTGAAAATGCGATAGCATTTCAACCCATCATCAGCGCTGTTCAAGCCGCACGAAAGGAGCGGGATCATCACTTCGAACGTCGGACTCGCAACTATGTCATTCTTGCTGTACAAATGGACATCGGAGGTTGGGCTCGCAAACTTCTTTGCATTTTATTTTGTTCCATATCTGGTACGTGACAGATGTGCTCTACTGTTGTGAAGTGATGGATGGTCATGGCGATGCACTATATTAGCTAGCGAATCATTGGATTGTGATGTTGACATATCTACATCACTCCGACCCTAGCATCCCCCACTATCGCAAAGGAGAATGGACCTTTCTACGCGGGGCTATCTCCACCGTTGACCGCCCACTCCTTGGCTGGGCAGGGCGCTTCTTCCTTCATAACATCTCCCACGATCATGTAAGCGAACCTCATTCTGTTCGCATCGTCCTTGAAGTCAACAGCAACATTCCCAAGGTCGCCCACCACCTTTTCTCCGGCATTCCATTTTGTGAGCATTCTGAACGGCGTTAATAAGCCAAGCCTCGTTCCTAACTCCGGTACAACGGGACTAGATAACCAACCCCAAGTTACAGAAGCAATCAGAAGCGTTTTGAAGGATGACTATAATTACGATTCAACGGTAGGGTCTATCCTAAACTCCAGCTAAGCTCCTGTTTCATCTACGGCATGTCCTAACTTGATCCCTCTAGAACACATTCCGCGCACTCTACCGCACATTTACGCAGTGTTGCTTCATAGAGGACGATGGTGACGTTGTGTTCTACAAGAACAGACAAGGCAAAGCTGTCCGCATTGTTGCCAAGGATGAACAATCAGATACGTTACTATAATCCTATCATACATAGCGCCTGTGGAATTCACGTATGTCCTGCTCAAATTCTGCATGTAATGATTGATTGATTGTAACCGGAGAAGGCCCTTTCCGGCCAAACATAGTATGTATGTAAGTAGAATCGCCTATGTCAGTGATCAGCTTCGGGATGGATCTCGGATAAAAACAGACATAGTACGTCACAATGATATCCGAGACATGCAGGGTTTTCGCCTTCTGGGCCGGAACACTGCGCACAATCCACCACTCGCCACCATCTGGTAACACTATTCCCTGATCTCTTCTTAGAAAACTTCTATCGCAATAATCAGAAATGGCCGATGTGCAGCCAGGAGGTCCTATCCCCGACCCCTCCACCACCCTCCTCGCCATCCTCACAGACGGCGGAATCATCCCCGACGTCATCCCCGCCTCGCTCAACTTCAAACCCTCCGTCTACTTCTCAACCATCTTCCCCGGGTTCGCCAGCAGCAAGACCGATATCACACTCGGAACGACCTATGAACGCTCCAGGACCTTGAAGGAGCCCGACATCGAGGTCGTCGCCACCGCCCCTGAACAGCTCGAGGGGGCGGTGCCCGGATCAACAAAGTCCTACACGCTAGTGATGACCGACCCCGACGCACCATCGAGGTCTGATCCCAAGTTTGGCCAATGGAGGCACTGGGTCGTGAGTTTCTCAACATAAAGGAAAGGAACGTAACCCTAACGACATTTACCGCTATAGACGACTGGTGTGAAGCTCCCTGAAGCGGCCAGCGGGAATTCATTCGTGACAAAATCGAAGCCCGCTTCGACCCCTTACGAAGGACCTTCCCCTCCACCTGGCTCTGGTCCCCATCGTTATGGTAAGGTGCCTTCTAATGTCACCCCTCGTCCTCGAGTTGAGCATGCCTACTCCTAGTGTTCCTACTATTCGAAGAGCCCCCCTCGTTCTCTCTCCCCGAAGACGCCGTCGAGAGCTCCGGATCAGAAAAGACAAGGCCCAAGTGGAACGCCATGAAGTTTGCGGAAAAGTACAACCTCAAGCTGGTCAGGGTCAACTTTTTCTTTACCCACCAAGATTAAATGAGCATCAGATTTTATATGAATAAAATTCCTAGCTGATTGTACATAGAAATCGATCGTGAGATCGGATATGTGGGATACATGAGTATGAGATGGTGAAGGTGGGAAAACTGCGAGGTCATGAAAGTTCAAGCCTAAAAGTCGTAACGGTGGTAGAGTCTTGAGAAGTTGGTTATGTGGAATAGAATGGGACGAAACGAGAAACGCTCATGATTTGTAATGTGTAAGGTTGCTAGATGGTGTGGTATAATTTCTTGGTCCGAATTAAAACGAGATTTGAAAAAGCTGGACGAATGGAACGAGGCGGCGCATGGAAAGAGATCGTTGCAGATGTGAGGATGATGTCGATGATGTCAGTCGTTAATGTTCGTAGTTGTAATCGTGTGTATGCCGAGTTTGAGATGGCGATCAAGGTGGAGATCAAGAAGGCCGACGTCGTTCATTATGAATAGATGATGGAGAAGGCCAAGGGTCCAGGGATCGACGCAGTCGATCAGCCGCCATATCTGTTGGTCCCATATCCATATCCACTTCCGGATCCCGGGTTGATGCCATAGATAGGGTAGTCGCTGTGGTCCGCAGACCATGACGAATGGACAGTGCCCATGATCTCATTTTGCATGAATGGGCTTATGGCTACATTCGGGATGGGAGGAATCGTGTCTCTAATATCGCGGTAGCGGTTCGCGTCCTATGCAATCCGTTAGTACATTCCAAAGCAACCAGAGTCACACACACACCTTTTGCGAGTACATGCGAGGGTTGTCGTCGCTGGAATCCGACATCCCATCCGCATCAGGGATACCCGAGCCGGAATATTGCTCTACACGATCACTGCCCATCCTGCCACCATACGGCATGTGGTTCATGGTGGCTGGCGGGCCATCTGCGGTGTACCCGAGCAATCTCGAGCCTCTATACACCTTGGTGCCGTCCGCGTCGAATCCCTCCTCTAGAGCCCGTTCCATATCGCTAACTCTGGTGTAGAGGGTCCTGTGTCGAGGTCGCCCAGCCTCGCCTAGATCGTCGCGGGTGTTGAGCGGTTGTCCGTATCCGAGCTGGATGGAGGTGGTTGGTTTGCATTCTTGGGCGGGCGGGCAGGACCCTGGTCGGAAGAGCGGAGCGGGGCGTGTACGTAGCGGGATCTGTTCTTCATAACGCTGCTGCTGCTGTTGTCTAGCAGGGCCGACGAGACGTGAATCTGCCTCGTGTCGGTACTGCTGGGCAGGGCGGGAACGACGCCGCTCGTCATCGTCGTACTGGGCGTGGGCGTTGAGTGGGCAATGCGGGGCCTCGGCGTCGTATGGGCGAGTGTGGCGTGGGCGATGGAGGGCATGGAAGTGGGAGCTCTCGTCTTCCGCAGCGGCCATATTCCGGGAGCTCGCGGGCTGCTGCTGTTGTTCTGGCTGCATCTCCTGGCGGTAAATCGCATCGCGCTTCCCGAGGGCGTTCCATGGCGCCTTTTCGTCCTCCGTCAGCGTGCGCCAGAGTGCGCCTGCGAAGCGGGAGATGGCGGGGTTCTTGGGCTTGGAAGTGATATCGGTGTGGTGGTATGTGCCGCTCGACGATGAGGACGAGCCGGGCGAGGATGGTGGCCGCTCCTTCTCCTTCTGCTTCTGCTTCTTCGCAGCTGAAGAGGGGGATGAGGTGGACCGGATATCAGGTTCGGTAGCGTACGAGAGGATCTCTTTGATGGTGTTGGTTTTAATCGCTGCTTCGTAGACGGACTGGTGCTGGACGCAGGAGCGGAAGTGGATGAAGGGGTTTCGGTTTCGAGCCACGTGTCCGTCTGCTTGTTTCTTGGCATGTGTTTTCTTCTTGAGGAGTCCTGGGGGCGACCATGTTGGGATGGGAAGGGGGAAGCCTTTGAGACTTCGGGGGAGGCCGTCGGTTGAGCCTGTGATTGCGAGGGGGATGATAGGGGAGGAAAATGCGGAAGAAGTGTTGGAAGAGCCTGATGGTGAAAGTGCAGGCGTTGTATGTCTGCTTCCGAGCATGGCGGGTTGCGGGTACATGTTTGAGAGGACAAAGAAAGGACTGATGCCATTACCATCATATTGGAGCTTGAGTGAGCGTCCTGGTCGTATGCGGAAAAGAGATGGTTGGACTTTACCTCTTACGCCTGTGTGGTGCTCCGCCCTCTGGGATCTTGGAGGTAGGTGGGAGAAGGAAGTGGATGGGAGAGTAGTGGACGTGTGGGTGGGTGGTGTAGTTGTGTTTGCTTGTTAAAGGGCAGGGGGGTCACCCAAACACTGCTCTGATTTCAACCCTGTAGTTTGCCAATGCTTCCGTGTCAATCAAGTTTTTTTGGGCACGGTTCCTGTGTGGTATTTGCTCCGATGGGATGGCCGTAAATAATTAATCGGAGTTGCAAGACGGGGATGAAAGGCTAAGGTGTCACGGAGAAAATCAAAGTATCGATGCTGATTTGGGACGTTTTATATGTTAAAAAAGGGCGATTATTGTTAATTTTTTGACAAAAGAGGATAGACGTTCGTAGGTAGGAATGAAACGTCGCGTAGGGACCTCCTTGGAAAGACCATTAAAACCTGGTTGTTCCGCGTTTTAGTAAGCGGGACTTAGCAAGAAGGACCCCGGCCCTGTGTATTAGTAGCATGGATACGGTACGCGCACAAGTAACCAAAAAAAAACGCGTCTTAGAAGCTCCCAAGGGTCCAAGATTGAATTACAATCTAATGCTCAGCACAGAGTTGTGATTGAACAAAGGCTTTGCCGTACGGTTCCCGAGTCAATGCGCCCATTAACCAATTCATTATCTAGCTTTCCCCGCATTTCCCATGTACTAATTAAGTGGGCCTTAACCGCCGCATACCGTGACGGTGGCACAGAAAAGGACAGAAGACGGCAAGGGCCAGAGAATATGATTGTGTAGCAAAGTAGCGCCTCGTGTTCTTACTCCGGAGGGGTGAATCGAGATTTTGTCCGAACGACATATGTGCATCTTGGAATGATCAACGAAAGGGACAAACCTTTTAATGCTTTGCTCGATGCCCCAAACCCAGGCTTAGGCAAGCAACCATTCCACGGATCGAAATATCGTCCACAGTAGACCCTGAACGAAGGAATGCGCGAGTCAAAGGAAGAAGTGACGCAGCGCTTGGCGCACCTGTTGATTAGGGCTGTAGTGACCTGCGGACCGGACGAGTCCCTTTAATAAAATCATTCCCTCCCGTTCAGAAATCGCGCCGCTGGAGTTTTACTGCATCTGACTAGGCTTACATGCTTACAGCACGAGCTGAAGGCGTTTTTAATCACCCCCATCACCCTGCCAAATTACTTGGGGAGGGGTTTTATTTACT
This sequence comes from Coprinopsis marcescibilis, assembly GCA_004369085.1. NCBI lineage: Eukaryota > Fungi > Basidiomycota > Agaricomycetes > Agaricales > Psathyrellaceae > Coprinopsis > Coprinopsis marcescibilis. The sequence continues at coordinate 67,983 of ML210264.1, forward strand.
TCACGCGTACATTACAAGAATGATCTTGAGCAGCTCCGCGAATTCTAGTTTTCCTATTGTTCGACTGATATGGAAAGAGGTGGTTGGCTGATCGGATTCTGCCGGAACCTGTATGCAGTCACGGTCTTACTGACTGGGGTAGTGGATCCAGGAATCGATAAATAAGAAAAAGTGCCTCTTAGCATCATTGAAAATTCTGTATTCCACAGTTTGACGAAGGCAAAGGGTTCGCAGTGGGCGTTCGCTATCGAAAGTTTGGTGTAGCGAATTGATTACGCCGCGACTTTCATAGATCTTGTGAGGTTGTGACCGAGTTGTAACAAAGGGGTAATATCGGGGTCTGAGATATTTGGTCGAGGGAGATCGTTGTAGACCGGAGCTATCTTTACGGCTCGGCAACTTCAGATTTGTTGGAACAAAGGGACTGTTAGAGAACGCGCGAGCGCCTAAAGGCTAACGTTAATGCATGTCGCGGCGCGTTCGGCACGGGAGGCAAGATTATCGATAATCAGCAATCGATCTTATCTACTCAAATGTACTATCTTATCTTATCTCGCGCAGATTTCGATTCCTGATCGGACCAATGTCCAGATCGATGGGGGCGAAATTAATTTGAGCATTTCCTTGACCAGTAACCACCATCTCATCCTATCTATCTATTAAAATGCTCTCTCATCCTTCTATCGTTGGTATGTCGTTCTGCCTCCGGTCCTGGGTTGTACTCAACATGATTTGCAGACGGTTGGTTCCGGGAGATTTCCTCTCAATGGCCTGGCCAGGCGTTCACGCTCAAGGTCAACAAGATCCTGCACGTCGAAAAATCTCTGTACCAGGACGTCTTGGTCTTTGAATCGGAGACTTATGGCAATGTTCTGGTTCTGGACGGTGTCATCCAATGCACCGAACGCGACGAATTTTCGTAAGTGTCGCAGAAGATATTGCTGTTACGGATGATTTACGAGGATATGCTACGATAGCTACCAGGAGATGATCGCGCATCTGCCGTTGGCTGCTCATCCTAACCCTAAAAAGGTTTTGGTTATCGGAGGAGGAGATGGCGGTGTTGTCCGTGAAGCTCTCAAGCACGATACGGTCGAGCAGGTCGTCCTTTGCGATATCGACGAGGCAAGTTTGTTTCTCCATTCCTTCTGATATTCACAACTAATACCGGTTAATCAACAGGCTGTCGTCCGTGTATCCAAAATCTACCTCCCACACATGTCCGAGCTGCTTGCAGACCCCCGAGTGACGGTGTACATCGGAGACGGCTTCAAGTTCCTCGCGGACAACGAATCGACTTACGACGTCATCATCACCGACTCTTCCGACCCCGTAGGACCCGCCGAATCCCTTTTCCAAAAGCCCTACTTCCAGCTGCTGCACGATGCTCTCACACCAGGCGGCCATATCTCGACTCAGGGTGAATGCCAGTGGCTGCACCTCGACCTCATCAACGGCTTGCGCAAGATCACCTCTGAGATCTTCGCAACCACCGAGTACGCGTACACCACCATCCCCACCTATCCTTCTGGACAGATTGGACATATCGTCGCTGCGAAAGCACCTGGACGGGATTTGAAAGTGGCGGTTAGGGAAGTACCAGGGTGCAGGTACTATAACCGTGCGATCCACTCGGCGTCGTTCGTCTTGCCCGAGTTCACGAGGGCGATGTTGGAGGATGGGAAGGATATCAGGCCTGTGTTCGGGAGGGCGTTGAAGGCGTTGGAGAATAAGCCAAAGAAGAAGATTCTGCTGTTGGGCAGTGGATTTGTTGCAAGGCCTTGTGCCGAGTATATTGTCCGCCAGCCGGAGAATGAGTTGACCATCGGTGAGCATTTTTTCTCGGTCACCATTGTATGGGTTGCTTATTACCCATGTAGCGTGCAGAACCCTTTCCAATGCCGAAGCTCTGGCGGAATCCCTCCCAGCTACGACCCCGATCTCTTTGGATGTGAACGACAAGGAAGCTTTGGATGCGGCGGTTGCGGCCCACGATCTTGTTATCTCGCTCATCCCCTACACTTACCACGCCCAGGTCATCAAGGCTGCCATCAAGGGCAAGAAGGACGTGGTGACTACCAGCTACGTCTCGCCTGCGATGCGCGAGTTGGACGAGGCCGCGAAGGAGGCGGGCATTACTGTTTTGAACGAGATTGGGTTGGATCCTGGTATCGATCATTTGTATGCCGTCAAGACTATTGACGAGGTTCACGCCAAGGGTGGCAAGGTGCGTCGGCTTCTTCTATAGCCGTCTAAGGAGAATGTGTTTTTTAATTTTATCCTGTAGATCAAAAAGTTCTTGTCGTACTGCGGTGGACTCCCCGCCCCTGAATGTTCCAACAACCCCCTCGGCTACAAGTTCAGCTGGAGCTCGCGTGGTGTCCTCCTCGCGCTCCTCAACTCTGCTTCCTACCTCGAGAACGGCCAGCGATTGGACATCAAAGGCAGCGAGCTGATGGCCTACGCCAAGCCCTATTATATCACCCCGGCCTTTGCGTTTGTGTGCTATCCCAACAGGGATTCGGTGCCGTTCAGAGAGTATTATGGGATTGAGGAGGCGGATACGGTTGTGAGGGGTACGTTGAGGTACCAGGGGTTCCCCGAGTTTATCAAGGCGTTGGTTGATTTGGGATTCTTGGATGCGGGTGAGAAGGCGTGGTTGAAGGAAGGTTTGAGCTGGGCGGAGGTTACGCAGAAGGCGATTGGTGCTGCTGATGCCAAGGAGAGGTGAGTTTGGTTTTTTACCGTTTGGCTCGTCGGGTAGGAAGAAGGGATGGATGCTGATTGAAATTTCCCCCCTTTTAGCACCCTCGTCGAACGCATCAAGGTCTTGGCCAAGTTCCCCAACGAGAGCGAGGCGAATAGGATCATCTCTGGTCTTCGTTGGATCGGAGTCTTGTCGGAAGAAAAGGTGAAAATTAGGGCTGGGAACCTGCTCGATACCTTGTGCGGAAGGCTGGAGGAGTTGATGAAGTATGAGGAGAACGAGAGAGATCTCGTTATGCTCCAGCACAAGTTCTTCGTGGAGTGGGCTGATGGCAGTGAAGTTAGTATTTCTACATTTTTATTTCTTGGAACGACCTTGCTTACATAAACTTTTAACCCCTCTAGCAAATCCTGACCTCGACGATGGAAGCGTACGGCAAGCCGGGTGGACACTCTGCCATGGCTTGGACTGTAGGCCTGCCCTGTGGAATCGCGGTGCAGTTGGTGTTGGACGGTGTCATTCGAAAGGTTGGTGTGCATGCGCCGTATACTAAGGATATTTGCGATCCGATTAGGGAGGTTTTGGAGAGGGAAGGGTGTGGGATGATTGAGAGGGTTTTGTAGGCTGTCCGTCTGCGTGGAGTGAATAATGGGAATTGTTAGAATGTAGGAAATGATATTGAATTGTGTATATGCGTGCGATGAAATTATTTGTGCGGGTGTTTGGCGGGCGTTGGATTGGATTATCGTTGAAGGTCTAAGTGTGAGATGATGACTAATTAGAGGGGTCACAGTGGTGGCTTACCTATCCAGTATTGATTGTGTGGATCTGCTAGGTTCGATGACCGGCCTTTTGTTCAGATACTCAATGGAAGTAGTTGACGTCGCATGTATACAGGTGACGATGCTGATTCGCAGCTTTCAACGCCCGTAACAATCTTTGGAGTTAGAATGAACATAAGATTCATGGCAGAAACTGGCCAGTGCTTTCGCCTTGTCCCTTAACTTAAACCTTTGAATTTTATTGCTTAATTTTGTGGTCATGTCGTATTATCGGTGGCTATTCGACATTTCGTGACGTAGACAAACTTGCTAGACCACCGTACCTGTCCCTAGGCCGCCAGATTGAGACAGATGTGTGCTGTACTTGCTCAATGATACAATGCAAGGGCGCCTATTCGTAGTCTACGTGTCGTGTGCCTGCCCATCGTTCTGGACAGTTATAGCGCTAGGCAACAAGCAACAGGAAGGTGGATTTTGGTGCCATCGTAAGTTGTGAATGGTTTCTGGAGTGGCATATGACACTTTATATCAGATCTGTCGACTCGAAAGCCAAAAACAAAGATGAAACAGACAAACCAGCTACATTGTAAAACTGAGAACGTACCACCGGGCGTGGTCAAGGAAAGAAAGGCGTTGCTTTGGGTCAGTACAGGTGTGCGGATGTTAACATGTCTCACAGCACCAAATCTCCACCTGAATTTCGGTATCTGGAGGTGGAACTCACATATTCGGAACGGTTTCCAGGTCAGGGCATCCACCAGCAGTCGGGGAACGAAACAAGAGAATAGTTTGCATGCGATTCATATCGGAGCACCGATGGCCATCGCCACCGCGCTGAGCTATTTAAAATAGGGTCCCGGACCGCAAGATTAAAGATTTGGCGCCCGTCATGTCACATGACTGACCAAGGCAGTATCGAGATCTTCAGCATCGTTCCTAGACCGTCCGCCTCATTGTCTCAATCCTGGTTCACGGCTCAGATCCCAACACTCGATGTGAGAGCTTCATTTCAGCCTTGAGATGACTATCGGACCACTCATGGCCCTTGCCACCGCCCCAATAAGTCAATCCCGGACCGTGTAGAGACTGGGACTTGGCTGTGAACAGCCAAGCCCATCTCTGTTCTCCTATCACAACACATCTCGCACCCACAGCGCCAACACAGTGCAATCATTTAGGCGCCTGATCACGTGACCACCGAAACTTCGAGATTCCCGCCCGTCGCATGCATCCAAATCCCCTTTCAAGCCACATCTCCGCCCCAAAACATCCTCAGCCCCACTCTTTCGATCATCGGGCACCCACCCTGGGCTTCATCTCGCTTCCGAGCACCCAGCAAGGTCCAGAATTGGCTTAGTGCGTGGGAGACCGACCCTGAAGACCCAAAAATACCTCAAACACAGGCAAGATTGGGCCGGTAAATCGTTTTTCATCGTATCTATACCCGTGTTTAGGGCTCTGTCTTGCATATACGAATATTCCAGAGCCTCTTGGCTCGACTTTCCCCATATTACTTTATTTATTTACCTATTTACCAAATAGTCTAGAAACTATAAGTATCTAGACTGAGCGACCCTCTAAGGGCAGCTCTAGCTCACCCCAGGACTTACCTACTACAGTTCAATCGAATACTTTCTCTTCAAAAGCCACTGCGCTTCCGCTGATCGGTTCCAGCCAGCAGAACCGAGCCCATCTCTCTCCCAACTCTAACCTCAAGACTCACCTGCAAGAGGTCTGACTCGTGATCAGAGCCAGTCAAGCGCCCTCTCAACACACCCGAAGAACCTCTCTTCAACCGCAAGATGAAGAATTTGGCGCCCGTCAGGTCACATGGATGACCAAGGCGGTGTCTGCTTCTCGAGGTCAACAGCATCCTTCATTGATCAGTCGCCTCATTGTTCCCATCCATAGGTTTCGACCACCCTTCGACCGCCCACTATCTGCACACACTATCCAAACATTCTCGACGGCCATACGATGGGCGCTGGATTATCGCACGCGGTACGTGAGCACAACGATATCATCCGTTCGACAAATGGCTCAGGGGGGTTCAGCTGGATTTGAGTGAGAAACGGCGCCAGGAGAAACTGGCTCGCAAGGCCACCGCGGGCGGAGAGCGACAGGGAGGCCTGGGGGTGAAGACTGAGCCCATCGCCGCCACAACTGGCCTTATCGACGCCAATCAAGGTAGGCTAGTCGCAGATTCGCCCCGACGCTAACATGGGTGCTGATAAGGCTTGAAAGATTCGCCGGGACAAGTATTACCTTCAGGAACGATACCACGAGCTTCGGTACCCACAGAAGTTGAGAATGAAGCGCCTGTACCAGCCCAAGGTGAGATACTCGACTTTGAATTTGTGTTGTATTAACTGCTTATATATATTTAGCTGGACCTCCGACGGAGGGAGGGATCTTAAGTTACGCAAACGGCGTATGCTTTGAGGGGCCTACTACACTTAACAGCACCAGCAATAGCTACCACTATACGAACATATACAATCAGCCTGACGTCCCCGAGCATGGTGCGCAACTCGTTATTCTTGCATGTGTCTATATTGCTGATGTCGATCGGGGAGCAGATGTTAGGCTGTTCGAGAAGGTTGTTGAATGGCTCAGCGACATCAATTATCATGCTATCCAGTCCGACAACCTTCGAAAGCGCGCAGAGGGGACGGGTGAGTGGGTCTTTGACGACCCAAAGATTAGCAGTTGGTTAGAAGGAGTTATGGGAATATTGTGGGGTGTCGGCATGCGTATGTTACAATTTCGGCTACTACGGAAATAGCACTAACTCTTGTGGGGTTTTAGCGGGTGCTGGGAAGACAATCTTGGCGTACGTTCCTTTATCGTGAGCGCTGTAACGACACTACTCACGACTGTAATAGATCGTTCATCTTCTTGAAAAGGCCAAGGCGAACAAACGTATCTGCGTCGCTTTCGCCTTCTGTCGGTATACCGACCAGTTCACGGGCGAGAAGGTTTTAGGTGGGCTCCTTCGACAGGTCATAGAGGATCACCCCTCCACTCTCCAGTACGCTAAGCCTATGTACGACTATCACTCGCTCCGCAAGACTCGACCGGCGCAGAAGGAGCTCCTTGCAGTCCTGCGAGCGATATTCACGTCGGATCTCTTCGATGAGCGGTACTGCACTATAGACGGTCTCGACGAAGCATTGGCCGATACCCAGATCGACGTGTTGGACGCTCTTTCAAACATGCCAGTCAACTTCCTCATCATGTCCCGCCCCCTACCGCTGCTCAAGGAGCTCGTGCCCGAGGCGACGTTCATTGATGTCATAGTGCACGACGCCGACATTGAGCAAATCATCGAGGAGAAGCTTCGTCGTACGATGACACTGCGGAATATACTGGAGAAGGAGGATTGGAGAGAGACGGTCCTCAAGACGGTAGTTGAGAAGTCGTCTGGGATGTGAGTCATGGTGGTTCATCTTCACCGTTTGTCAGTCGTTTACGTTCCTTTCAGGTTTTTGCTAGCCTCTCTCCAGCTCGACATGCTTGGGAGATGCCTGCACACCATGGATCTGCGCTCGGCACTGGACGTCCTCCCTGTCGGGGTGAACGCAATGTATGAGGCCACTATGGAACGTATCAAAGGATGTTTACGACCCCAATTGGCCCTTCAAGCACTTACCTGGCTCATATACGCTCGAGAGTCACTCGAAATGGATGACCTCCGGCATGCGCTTGCTGTGGACATGGAAACATTTGTCTACAGAACTGACTGTGTGGTCGACGCAGAGACACTCCTATCCATATGCTGTGGTTTGATCACCTTTGAGCCCAAGACAAGACTGGTCCGCCTTGTTCGTATGTCCTTTTATTTTATGGGGTGAATTTTGGCTTATACACACTCTATTCAGATTACACAGCACATGACTTTCTGGTCACCTACCTCTCCAATGCAGGGGTTGATGCACAGGTCATGTTGGCTTGCACTTGTGTTGCTCATCTTCGAGCTTGTGGGTTTGAGCACTATGATGGGGAAATCTACTATTATGGAGAGGATGTCTTTATAAGCCAACCCTTTCTTGCATATGCCCATTGCAACTGGGTGCTCCATGCACAATCCTCATCATTCCCAGTCTTTGTTGAGGAATTCATGCTGCAGTGCCAACGATTTCCCTGGTATGATCCTTGGTCTGAAACATTTGACTTTGTCAACTCCATCCAGCTTGCTGCTGCAAACAACTTCTACTGTCTGCTTGTACAGTGGCTGGGTTTGAATGCCTTGCAAACCAGTCAACCATCCCCTCCAAGTCCTACTTTTGATATCAACTTCAAATCAGCCAAGGGTTGCAATGCATTATTTCTTGCTGCCTGGATGGGACATATCAAGACTGTAGAACTCCTCATTTTGGTTCAAGATATTGATACTCAATGTGTTGACAAACAAGGATGGACTCCCCTGATGGCAGCCTCAACCAATGGCTATCTTCAGATTGTAGAGATGCTTCTTGGAGTTGTTGATGCAGACCATGTCAATGCAAAGGAATCTAACACTGGTGGTGGAGAGGGTGATTCAGCTCTAACTCTTGCAGCCTATGGTGGCCACCTAGATGCAGTTAAACTGCTGCTTGGTGTTAATGGCATCAATGTCAATGCATCACATTGGAAGGATGGGACAGCTCTTGCACAGGCATCTGGACAGGGACATAAAGACATTGTCAAGCTTTTGCTTCAGCAAGAGGATATTGACATTAATTTCTCACAATGCACTGTTGGGACAGCACTCATGCAGGCAGCCTACTGGGGGCATACAGATGTTGTTAAGCTGTTGCTCCAACAAGAAGAAATTGATGTAAATGCAACAAGGAATGATGGAGAGTCAGCACTAGCCATGGCATTGGAGAGGAATGAGCCAGAGATTGCAGAGTTGCTTCAAAGCCATGGAGCACAATAGTTTGTTATGATATCCTATGTATAATTGTGGTCTGCTCTTTTAGTCTGTATTAAGTTTTTTGTTCTGAATAAACCTTTTTTTTGGATTATAATTGGACTCTATTGATGCCTGTTCTGTCCAGCACACAGGTAGTCTCATATAGAGACAGAATACAGTCTATAGAGAGAAATTCTCTCACCTCTTCAAGCCTGCCAAATTTGTACAATATTTAGACTTCTATGGGCCTTTGTGTTAGTGCTCATGCACTAACATTCTGAACCTGTTATTCCCAATGGCCATTAAAATCCTTTTATGCTATACAAGTTATTGTTTAAACACTTGTATAGTCTTTTGTTATTTCTAGTACACCTCATACAGGTGTATTAATATTTACTTGATCTTTCTATCATTTGCTAGACATTATATCTATGTTTTTTGTTCCCTTCTATGCTTTGTAGCCAGCCATTACAGGTATGGGATTCCTATTCCAGACTGTAGGCATCCAATACCTGAGCCAGTGGAACTTACATGGCAAAGGGGTTACTTGGACACTTGGCTGCTTCCAGATGCTTGGAATATTTGTATTATCTATTAATAATTTCCCCATCAATATCTTCCTTTGTCTAGTCAATAGTTGATCATTTATCCATCTGATTATTCACCATTTCAATTATCCTGACTTTTTTCTTGCCTATTTATTCATACTCATTGAGATTTTCTGTATAGTATATATACTATGTCAGAAATCCTGAAATAGGGCTGGTAACAGATCACTGTTGTAGGCCATTATTTATGGCCTAGAGTGGAGTGAGGCACAAGGGGAGTGGTAGGGCGCCATCTATGGACCAGACACGGCAGTCAGGTGCACTGCCACAGCAGCTTCTCACCTCAACTGCCACCACCTCTCTACCCTAGAAACTGTTGAAGTGCTATGCAGTGCTGTTTTGTTCTCCTTAATCAGAAATACATGCTTTTTCGCACTCCTACACCTCAATACACAGTTAGAAGATCCCTACATGCAGCAGCAAGCATGCCACGTGTACGACTTGCAATAGACCCAAACAATGAAACTGCTCCCACTTTCAAGGAAGTGTGCATTGGTCTAGCAGGAAGACTGAAAGAAGGGGAAACAGAAGACGGTGTGATAGAGCAGCTGAGAGCAAACTGGGAGACAGCATGCCAGCAGCGCATAGTACAGTGGACTGAGCAAACACAGGAGGACAAAGAGAAGAGAAGACGTGAAGAGGAGGCAACAAGGTTAGAGGAGGAAGAGATCCAGAAAGCCAAGGAGAAGAGGCTGGAGGATGAACAGGCAAAGATAGAGGCAGCAAAACCCACAGTCAAAGGCATCACCCGGAATAAACACGTTGACACAGTGTCAACACCAACCCCATCAGCATTCGCAGTCAACAAGGTTAAAGCAATGGAATATGTTGAGCTCCACTACTTCACACCAGAAAGCTGCAAAGAGGCGAGGGAACAGGAGTTCACGATTGCTCAGGATAGTCTTGCTGCAATGCACATCAACAACCAGTTTGTGCTCCAGCCAGTAGCAGCCCATCGTCCGTCATCCAAGGTGGTGACAGATGCACAACTTTCATGGAAGCAGGTCTCCATAGCAAAAATGGTGCTCATCGAGTGCATGAGGAAGTCAGAATCATGGCTAGAGGACCACATCACCTCACTGGAGATGTTCTTCTATCAGCTTGACAACTCACCCCTGCGGTGGCAGGAGTTGGGTGAAGAAGCAATCATCAAATACCAGGCGCAGGTATGACAGGAATGGCATCATGATTTGAAGGCACCAGGAGTGGACCAAGTATTTGACATTGGCAACATCAATGAGGAGAAACTGAACCGCATCCATGCCAAGATCATAGTCGAGAAACAGGCGGAAGGGCTGAGGGCTGTCAGAGTGTAATAAAACTCCTAAAAAAAAATCCCAGGCTAGCACTAACCATCCCATTTTCTCCTGCACCCAATGAAACCATGTTTCCCCTTACACCTGCTTTGCCCTTGCATCATGCATCACTTCTTGAACATCCCACAGCATCCCTGCGTCTGCCGCCCCCCCCCCCCCATAGCCTGGAACAGTGTCTCAGTAATGCAACACTGGACTCACCAGTCAAGTCACACAAGTGCACACAGTCATTGTCATCACACTGGGAGGAGAGAGAACCTTCGCGAACATGTCTAGCAGATGGCCAAGACAAGTTTCCCAGAGGTCATTCAGCATCAAGTCGAAGCCGATACACAGATAAGAGACCCGAGCGTTGCCAGGGACCGCCTTTTCGGAATGGTGCAGGCCAAACCCGAGCCCCCCTATCGGCCTGCACCACCTGCTTGGGGCGCTTCCCACACAACACAAACATTTGCATGTCCAAAACACTCTGGGACAAAACAATTCCAGCACACTGCAGGAAGAACGAAAGAGGGAGGCTTGTTAACCCTACCGGAAAGGAGCTGTGCTCTGATTGGAAAACCATGGCAGGCTGCTCCAGCACCTCACACAATTCCAAGCACGAGTGCTCGGGATGTGGGGACTCAGCACATAGAGCTCAGAGGTGCTCTCGAGCAGAGAGCACTTGAGCCATGGACACCGTACAAGGCAGAAGCTTGGGAGAGGAAGATCAGAGAAGCTGGTCTTTATGAAGAATACTCTGACATTGCACAGGGCCTACATCATAGTTTCCAGGCCAGCATCCCAACAATCAATCACACATACACACCGCCAAATCACAAATCAATCAATGAATTCAAAAGCAATTATGAAAAGATCCTTAACAAAGAAATTACCGCTGGGCGGTACATTGGCCCCTTTACAAAGCAAGAACTGGAGCACGCCATTGGCCCTTTCCAATCCTCCCCAGTCAGCATCATCCCCAAACCAGGCCAGCCAGGAAAGTTCCAAATCATACAAAACCTCTCGCACCCTCATAGCAGCCCAGATACCTGTGTTGCATCTATCAATAGCCAAATCAACTCAGACAACCACCTGTGCACCTACAGCACCTTTCAAACCATTGCGCAAACCATGGCAACCCTCCCACCAGGGTCACAAGCAGCTGTTTGTGATGTCAGCAAAGCTTACAGAACCATCCCACTCCACTCATCACAGTGGCCCAGGACGGTGGTTCAGACAGGACCCGATAGCTTCTATGTCGACACATGCGACTGCTTTGGTTTGGCATCTGGAGGCGGCATGTATGGGAGAGTGGGGGATGCAGGGGCACAGCTATGTCGAGTTCATGGATTGGGTCCAGTTTCCAAATGGGTCGATGACCACATCTTCTTTCGGGTACCCTGGGCTGCTTTGGATGGGTACAACCAATTGCGGGTGCAGTGGGCAGCTGAAATCAGAGAGGGCAGAGGCAGAAAGCATGACAGAGGAAGAATCTGGTTCAGAGGAAAGACTGGCCCAGATGGAAAAGTGGACGAATTCAATGAGGATCTCATGGCAGTCCTCCAAGACTTCTCAAGCAAAGGAACAAGCTCAGGCAAGGACAAAAACTTTACTTATGGCATGGACAACATCAACAACCTCTTCAGCAAGCTGGGCATACCCATTGAAAATGAGAAGGACATTCCCTTCACAACAGAGGTTCCATTTTTTGGCTTCCTCTGGGACCTGGAAGCTAGGAGAGTTAGCTTGGCACCCGCCAAGCATGAGAAATATCTGTCAGCAATCACAGAATGGACATCAAAACCAACACATAACCTCATTGACACACAGAAGCTTTATGGGAAACTGCTACACACCTGCTGGGTCATCCCAGAGGGCCGTGCCTACCTCACAAATCTTGAATATTGTTCCTCCATCTTCAATGACTGACCGCACAGGGACCTCCACCCTCCAAAGAATATGCCAGCAGATCTCAGGTGGTGGCAACAACACCTGCAATGGACAGACCTCAGCCACTCTGTCATCCCACCCGCCTCACTGCTGGACCTTGCTGCCTACTCTGATGCAAGCTCATCCACAGGAATTGGAATTGTCATTGGAGACTGCTGGCAAGCATGGAAGCTTGTTGAAGGATGGCAGGACAAATACCGAAATATTGGCTGGGCAGAAGCTGTGGGTTTCTACCTCCTCACAGTCACTCTCAGCCATATGCAACCGCTGGCAGGAGCACATTTACAAGTGCATGGAGACAACAAAGGGGTTGTCGAAGGTTGGTGGAAGGGCCGCAGCAGGACCCGGGCCACCAATCTCATTTGTAGACATATACACGAACTCGAAACAAGCTCCTACCTCACCTTCCACTCAGTCTATGTGGCTAGCAAGCACAATCCAGCAGATGACCCTTTGAGAGGCATCTATGGCCCCCTGCAGCTCCGCCTGCCTCCCATCCCCATTCCAGACAGCCTCAAACCATACATCATCGACATTGACCTTGCCTGCCTGGCACCGCAGCCCACCCACTGCAGCATACCCAACAGCATCAGCAGCAGCAGCTGAAACATCACCAAAACCTGTCTCACACGCGCAGACATCCAGCAGGCCAAGAACGATTGTTTTGTCAACATCTTGCATCGCTACTGTTACACCATCTCCAATGGTGGAACATGAAGATGGATACGTACTGACAGTCAATGAATGTCTTGAGATACAGGCCGATTATTTCCGAAGATTGGGGTTGTTTGATTATGAATCGGTAGATACTTCTTACTGATCTTTCGGATCTTGAAGAGTATTTTTAGGAAGATAAAGAACATGAGGATATGACGTAGTAGTTTTTCTTATTTATAGAAAGATAACGGATGGAGCTTATCGATAATATCGATAAGAGATAAAGATAGTATATTTAAACTTACCATAGTTGGTAGTTGTACATTAGTTTCGATCTTGTTTCTCTCTTGTACTACAATAGTTAGCGA
>ML210265.1:0-92443 GCA_004369085.1 Coprinopsis marcescibilis
CATTGCTTGGAAAGACCGCCTTTGGACTAATAGGGTTTTCTATTTATTTCTAGGTAGCACCTAGCTTCTACACCACTTTCCCTGAAGCTTTATATTTATTTTCTTGATAATTAAAGTTTGTTTATATGCACACTCGCAGAAGGCAACACTAGACCTCGTACCAACGACGTGCTCTGGCTGACAAGGTCACGATTTCGTCGCTGCCAATTTGCCCGACGAACTCGTGACTTGAAAAATATATTATTCAGATTCCGCATTTGGAACATCAAGCAACTCCTGGGGTCCCTTGGTCGGCATCACTGCCGCAGAGTGATTGCATCATTTTTCGTAGCGTGGCAATTAGGACGTCCATAGGTTTATGACGTGAGTACCTTATTTCATTCTTTTACTTAAATCATTGCACCTCCGGCAAACCAAACATCCTGCTTAATTTCAGAGTAACCGGGAGTTTCAAGATCGGTGTATCAGCGGGAAGAATTCAATAACCCAACTTTGAGCTCGCCGGAATTGATGTTTGTGTGCTGACAGCTGAACAAAGGTAGGTCTTCAAGAATCATCACATTTGTCGTCGCGTTCCTCGGAGTTTGCAAACCTTGAATCCGACGGGAAGGGGGGTTCTGTTCGACTTTTCTTGTCGTCCTACTCATAGCTTCGTTGATATCCCGGATACACCTTCTGGGTAATTAACTACTTACCGGAGTGACGACTGATTCCACGTGCACATGGTGTTAGGCTTTAGAATCACTGAACGCATTGGCTTATCATTCACGAATTCTCCGGTTGTCCCAAAAATGCATCCCGACGCGCTTTGCGGGGATATCAATGATAACTTGTCAGTGACCTCACACAATTCTGCTTTAAAGATGCTGAAACAACTCAAATTTGGTGACATAGTAGTCCTTGTTATGGAACTGCTACGCTCACAGTCAGGGGGATGTACCAGAAGCCATCCAGATTGCTCTAGCATGAATCCCGGACGGAGCCTATTGATCTGTTCTGGGCAGCGAAATCGCATGTTCAGGTTCCCAAAATGTGATAGTCTTCGATTCGCCGTATCTGTCGGTAAGTAGCTGATTAGTATATTAAACAGATCTCTAGATAAGTTCCCGGCTCGGATTTACTGAGATCTTAGAGCAATTGAGCCAGTTTCACTTCCTAGGCTTATCACGGTAGCCTTTGCGGGGAGATGCTAAAAATAGAATTCGGTGAACCAAATACTGCATCACACAACGACCGATGTTCTCCTGCCTCACAGACCGACAGCTGGGATCTGCTTGTCCGTTTCGCTTATAACATCCATGTCCTTACTCTGAGTCACTTGGAACTTTGATTTCTGGGATCTTGAGGCCGGATTAAAAGATTAGGCGCTTAAGATTGCGACTCGCCATGGGCCTTTCTGCAATACGCTTATTAAGTCTATACATTCTGCCAAACCCGGTGAGCGAGCAACATTAAGTCCCGGTATAGACTCGCCACTGACAGCATGTACAGAAGTTCACAATTACGCCATCGATTGTTGAGAGACCGGTTGTCTTCTTCCCGTACACCCCGCAGACGAAAGGAACCGCCGACATGTCAGTTCACGGTAAGTTTGGTTTGCTTCACGGTCGAGCTAAGCAACGATGAGCCGGGAGAAGATTCATTGGCGATGTCCTGGCCTTTGGAATCTCGGGATGTCGTAAACTTCATTTAACTCCCAAGTCTTGAATCGCGGTCGCCTTCTAAATGATTCATCGCATACACTGACCTCTCTGAATCGATCTCATTTAGAACTCACATATCCCCAGAACGTATGTTCTACCCCTCTTAGGCCCGCCCCCCTAAAAGGAGGAGATGGCATCGGAAATAGCCCGCAGATGACGGAAAAGGTAGATTTATCTCAATTTGCGACAAGTGTTACAGATTCGTCCGAAGAAGAGGGATCAGACCGACTTGGACCAGACGTTGGTTGTGCCTGTCGCCACGATCTTGACATCCAAAAGTGCATCTCATCGCACGCAGCTTGGTCATGGGTTGGAGAAGAAGCGCTCGACATCAGTCATAGCATGTCTGTACCCGTATGGCACTTTCCTATTTCAACTGTTGAGCTGGCTCGAGCCGAAGATCTGTGACAACGATAACATTTGCATCTAGGAACAAGGTCAGGAATCGCCTTCGCCAGCTCCAAGAGCACATAATTACCGGCATATATCCTGCAATCACGTAAGTTTGGGCGCCAACTGTCGATCCGTCATGCTACTGTGGTAACATAGTCCTGCTACAGTCCATGATATCTGCGGTAAGAATCTTGGGTAGTTTGTATATCATGATGTTTATCAATCCTAGGAGGCTTACCAGGCCGTTCCCGCAACAAATGTAATGAAGCCGAGTGACCATGGGACCATGATAGGGCATCCTATCACATCCTCAAACCCCGCCCGGTCCCCGAACACACCCAGTCTGATGCAGGTGAGTGTAAACAAGCTTTCAACATCATCAAAAGGCCTCATTTAGGCTGGAATAGAACCGCCATTCAGCCCCACCTTTCCCTCCCGACAAGGCTCATTTCTCATCAGAGCAGTCGCACGAGGAATGGGAACAGGTGATATCTTGGAAAGGTTGGAGAAGGGTGCACATCTGACATGTATAGCAGTCGGTTTTACAGATGATTAATCACGACTTTTCAATGGCGCTTGAGCAATCGGCATCACAGGCCCCTAACCGACAAAAGGTGAGCTATCAGTGCGCACCGAAAGGCAAGGAGCAAAAGCTCACATGTTGATTGCGTCATCATCACAGGACACAAGGCCGAAATCATACTCACACTCACAATCGTACTCGTCTAGACTCTTCGAATTGGAGCTCTCTCCGATCTTTGAGGATATTCAGGTCTTCAATAGTAACAACGCCTTCATAGTTCCAGCGGATGAGGACTCTCAAGACCCTCTACCTCCCGATCGAGCGTTTGGCAGCAATCAGAATCTCCCTCTTTCATCAGAAGATTCGGAATCTAGTTATGGTGAGCTTATCGAAGAAAAGGTAAGCAAAACTATACCATGCAGTTGTTGGGGGCGACTGCAATGTCCTGGAAGCGCATTCGAAGCAGCTGCGTGTTCATCAAGGAGAAATGAACGTATTATAGAGACAAATACCTCTTCGATTTGATCGGATGTTTTGGATCCAGCCATTGACAAATATTTTCCAGACATTTGGGTCAACTGGCTATGACATCGGATTAGAGGACCAGGACGAGTTCGCGCTCCAAGACGATTCGTTGGTGTATGGGAAGGTTGCTAATGAGTCTGATGGTGTCATGGAATGCATGGACGAGGCCAACAGCAATAGCGGTATGTTATCAGAAAATTCATGCAGCATTGAATTGAACTGATGACTGTAGGCAACGCAGACAACCGAGAGGCTATGGAACATCACCTTCAGATACCCTCCCTGATGCTGACCTACCCGACTCCGGAACAAAGCAAGTCAAGCGGGTTTTCTGACTCGCACAACACCTCCGAAGGGAGGGGAGAAGGCTTTCCTAGAAGTTCCAGTTCGGGTCAGGTGGTTGAGGAGACCACGTACGAAGCACGCAATGGCACTCCCACTTTGTGGTCCAATACAGTGGAATCTTCTGTGAATACGACTGATGGAAGAGGGCTGGGTGTTTCTATGGACGTTGATGAGCATGGACAAGGCGTGAGGACTAACCAATGGATGGGTAAAGGCCCCTCTACATTGAATGGGACGAAACAGGGTGGCACTAGGGCTCCTGAGGACAGAACCTCGAGGAAAAGGTGGCCATTAACGTCGATTCGAAGCAAGAAGAGCAAGGCGTGTGGAGTGTCATCCGGCACTCGTGATCGTGCTTTTACAGAGTCGCTGTGGTCCCGGATATCTGGAACTCTTCTGCGAAGAAAGGAGAGCCGTTCGAGAGGATCGAGGGCGCAGGAACACACATACCTTGCTGTCAATGAAGCACAGTCGATAAACCTCCGGACACAGCAGGAAAGCGGAGTGGCCAGTGCGGCTCTTGGTAATTCCTCGAATGGGATCTTTCACAGCGAACGAAACACTGGTACATCAGCCGTTGAGCAGACACGTGTGCTGGGAGAAGCTAGTTCATCGGGGGTAGAGTCGCAGGAGCGTCCCAATGGCATGGAAAGCCTTCAGAATAGATTCCAAAGAAGTCTGGCGAGGAGGAAAGCTGGTTTTCGTAGTTCGGTTGTTGCCCACACATCGTCAAGCAGGAAGAGGTTCAGCGCCCTGTTTCGATCTGGCGACGAGACCCAGGTCGGCTGCAGCATTCCACCTGAGATGACTTGAATCGGTCGTCCGAATAAAAGCGAAGGCGTATGGCGCGCGCCCTTTCCTGTGTACCGGTTACCTCGACCTGGCAATACCCTTGGCTACTATCGACAATCATTCAAGCACCATCGCCTGTTGATCACTGTACTCTGCGACACCTCCTGGATCCTTGGTATTCGGTTCTAGGCTTGCTGATGTTTTCTTTTTCTGATTATCGGGCTCACGAAACATGGTCGTTTGGGGTTGGATTGCATGGAGGTTTGGGTTAGGGAGGGGGAACAACCATGACTATGTTTTGTTGCTGATGTTTTGCTTCTTCTTGGCACGATTACGTTATTCGTTGAAACAAAACAGCGGTATGCCTTTAAGGCCGTCACGTTGAAATGAAATAAATGCAAAATTCCTATGGAGCTCCGCTGGGCGTCATAAGCGAAAAATGGAGGATTTGAGAGGATGAAGAAACAAAGGTAGAACTGGGGCGAGCCTCTGGGGTGTGTCGGCTGTCTCCGGCTGTTGATCGGAGGGTTCGCATGTGCCTTTGGCAGAAATGAAGTCAGACGAAAGCGTACCGTTCAATCGTTTCGCCCAAGCTCATCGACCGTTGTATTGGGTTCGTCGCCCTCTCTTCCGGTTCCCTATTTATGCTCGAACCCAGTGGGCTCACTCCTCTTGCTTGCCCCCCATGTTAGGTTACAGCAACACCACTCCCCCTGCTGGCGAACCCGCTGCACCTCGCAGACCATGGTCTGAGCGATTAAAACAAGCTGGCAAAACAACTTTGCATCACTTAAAAAAGCATACTGGCGTCGGTGCCGTCTGCGCGGTTGCATACTTCGACCCGTACGTGGCATTTCTTGTTGAGCGGGTTGACGACGTGCTGATTTCTGTTTGTCGAATAGCGGAAATTGGGGCGTAGACCTTGCTGCTGGTTCCCAGTTTGGTTATCGGCTTCTTTTCGTGGTACTGCTCGCTGGTATCTTCGCTGTATATCTGCAGGTAGGGCGCACTGATTCCTTATCGATAAGACCATCGCTGACGAACTGTGCGTTGTGCACATCGCCAGATCCTGGCCAGTCGTCTGGGATGTGTTACTGGTGTTGGTAGGTATCCCGATCTTCAGCCGTCTTCTCGCCAAAGCATTCTTCTCTTCGTTCTTAATATTTCCGTGATTTTTGTTCAATTACCGTCATTGTTTGACCGTGGGTTTCCACCCTCTCCCGTCCGCCCTTGCTGGGCGGTCGACTATTTATAACAACAGGATGCATTAGGCTGTCAGGACCTATATCGCCCATGGAGGTGCATTTACTTAGGCACGCTTACGGACGCCATCTCCCTTTCTTGGATAACCCTCTTTACCAAAGACACTAACGATGCCTTTTCAGATTTGGCGGGGCACAGTCGCTTGTTATTGTATAATCGACCCAAGAACCCTCGCCTCTGGAGATGGCTCGCGCTCTATCCTCTCTATGTGCTTGCCGAAGTCGCGATCATTGCAACAGACTTGGCAGAACTCCTGGGGTCGGCCATAGCTCTTTGCATGCTTTTCCCCCGCCTTGAATTATGGCACGGTGTCCTCATCACGGCGTTTGACGTCATCATCATTCTGGCCTTCCAGGATCCTCTTCGAGGACGCCCTGTTAGGTGGTTTGAAGCCCTTATCGCTGCGATGGTAGGTCCTAACCTGAATTTGCTTAAGACCTCGTGCTCACTCTCGCGTTTAGGTGGTAGCTGTCCTTGTGTGCATGGTCATTGTCATCGCGAAGCTGGACGTACATTGGGGCGATGCGTTCTTTGGATACGTTCCGTCCAAGTATATCTTTCAATCTGGAGGTCTTTACACTTGCGAGTATCCCTTCATTTTGCCAGCACTCTCAGAAACTTACTTTATCTTCCTTCAGCGGTCGGTATTCTTGGCGCAACCGTCATGCCCCACAGTCTATTCATAGGATCTGCCCTGGCAACCCAGGACCGCATCGAGTTCCGTGAAATGAAGAAGGATGTGTGGTACGACGGTGACTCTGACCGCACTTCTTTTGAGGGGGAAGCCTTACCACTCTGGAAGCGTGTGGTGCGAGCCATAAAGAAGAACGTCATGAGCGCGTTCTCCAAGCCTCCCCCTAGCTTTTACTCCCAAGCGACGAAGCACTCCGAACACGAGAATAACCCCTACGCATTTGTGCGGGCCCACATCTATCACGGAATCATTGACGTCGCGGGGAGCCTTTTAGGATTCGCGGTCCTTATCAATTCACTGTGAGTTCCGGTTGTTTGTATTCCAACAATCGGAAAGGAAATTAACTAACATTTGTACGTAGCATCCTTATCCTTGCCTCTGCGGTGTTCTTTTACGGCGACCAATGGTCTGGAAATGGAGATCCTGCTAGTCTCTTCGATTGTTATGACCTTATCCGGGACCTTGTAGGCCAAAGTGAGTGTTCTATTTCTTCGCAAATTTCCCCAGCGGTGCTTATCAATCCTGCCTTCTAGGTGCTGCGACATTGTTCGCTGTCTCGCTTTTGGCATCTGGCCAGGTAAGGTTTACCATCATGTTAGCGTGGATGGCTCTCTAACAAACCGGGTTATCGTCCTTCTAGAGTTCTTCTCTCATTGCCACTGTTGCCGGTCAAGCTGTTTCCGAAGGGTTCTTGAAGTGGCGTGTTTCTGTAAGCCTTTCCGTTCCCGTCGCGATGAGATGATAACTAAAGCTCCTTTGTCAGCCCATCGTTCGCCGATTGCTTACCCGACTCCTGGCTATCATTCCTTCGATGACGGTTGCAGTTGTGGTTGGCCGACAAGGAATTGATGCCCTCCTCGTTGCCTCGCAGGTTGTGCTGTCTGTGGTGCTGCCATTCATCACATTCCCGTTGCTTTACTGCACAGCGAGCAAGGCAATAATGACCGTGAAGCGGCGTAAGGAGAAGGTCCTGGACTCTTCCTCTTCGAGTGTTGACCTGGGACTTGTGGAAGGAGATTCGTCTGGGATCGTTGCCCCCGTTCTTGATCGAAACGGGAACGAGAGCGCAATCCAGATCCAACAAAATGGCGACGCAAAAGCTTCTGCCGACTCCGTGGTGAAAATCGCTTCTCCGCCTGGTTCGCCCACGGTGAAAGATTCACCTCAAAATGTCCACGTGGGGAGCGTGGAGGGTGCGGACGAATATGAATATGTGGACTATAGCAACAACAAGCTGACGATTGCGATTGGAATTGTGATCTGGCTAGTTGTTGTGGCGGCGAACGTGTACGTGTTGATTGATTTGGCCATTGGGGCGGGAAGTGGATAGGTGATTGAGGCAACGGACTGTTGCTGCCGTTGTTGGCTTTGATGTTTAATGATTCGTGACCGACGGCTATGTACTATATATGAGAGCATGACCAACTTGATGCCTGGTCGCTAGCTTCTACCTCCTGCGATACGTTTTTATGACCCTTACTACTAGATATTTGAAGATTGTCTTTCTTGTCTGTAATTGTGTAATTCCGCTAAAGCTTACGAAATATGTTGAGAATAGATACACAAATGACTGTAACGGATCGCCCGTGTCGCGATGAAGGGTTGTGAGCATCTCTGAGGCCTGAGGCCCAGGACCCAAGTGCGCATCAAATTAAGTCGGCACTCTCGCCTTTGGCCTGCAGGTACCTTGAGTCTCAGTGGGAAAGGAAAACGTTACCAATATCTCTTTGTTAGTATATCGGTTAGTACACGCGCCTGTCATGGATTTCCATAACGCGCGAAAGCTGTGTTCGACTCCCAGACAGAGAGCTTGCGTTGCATTTTGCCCCAACGAAGCAGAGTACCTGGGATCAGGTGTAACTTTGCGTTATTGTTTTCCACAATTCTGGAGTCTGCGCTACTTTACCTTCGGATTTTTAACGCAGATCGGCCAGTAATTTATGCAATTGCAAATACCAGTTTTCATGCTCGTAAAGTGATCCGGCCTATTCTAGTTTCTAAATGAGTTTCTTCAAGTTGGCCGGAATTGCGTTGGAAGTCCGTTTGGGCGCAAAGTTTCGTCGATTGAGTGGGAGGGTGATCATGCTGAAGGGCCTTTCAATTTCCAACTCAGGCCGAGCAAGGTTTGTGTCAGAATATGAATATGGATTTTCTCTGAGCTTATGTATGGCTCCTCTGTGAGCTTGAGTCCTATCGCAACTTGTTGCCTCAGTAGGAATGCCGCATGACTTAGTCGTCATGGGTGCAGAACTAACAAGTCTTTGTTAGTATTTCGGTTAGTACACGCGCCTGTCATTACACAACGACCGCGCGAAAGCTGGGTTCGACTCCCAGACAGAGAGATAGCTTTGACCTCAATCTCCTTTTTTGCAATGGAGCAAAATTCACCAGAGCTCGTGCACAGTGCACTCTGGTTATGACTTTTGGCAAGCTGGGATATGTTCAGATTCGTTTCGAAGCAGGGAGAATCGCAATACGGAGGGCGTCGCCTTGACCCCATTGGGAAGGGGTCCTTCCACATCTGGCGGTAAAGCTGGACCATAATATATCTTTGTTAGTATATCGGTTAGTACACGCGCCTGTCATTACACGACGACCGCGCGAAAGCTGGGTTCGACTCCCAGACAGAGAGTTCAAATGGGTGAAAGCCTGAATTTTGCACCTGAATAGAATAACGATTTTTGCACCACACCCCCTACGGTGTATGTACGAGAAGACCGCTGTGCACACAACTTTACAACTAACTTTCTATGAATAGGTTATTACAAACTTTGGATTCAAACATGTTGTTACAATGCTCTGGAGACTGGCAGCTGGAATATTGCTAATGGCATTACAGTCTCTGTCTCCCATAGATATCCAATGCTGTTCGTCCGTAAGTTTCCCAATCTGCTGGTTTGTTGTCCAGAATTTTTTCGATTCGCTCTTGGATCTCGGGGGTAAGCTTTGGGAGGACTTCGAGTGCTTTGAGGTTGTCGAGAACTTGCTCTGGTGAGCTGGCTCCAATGATGACCGTCCCTGTGTTGGGGTTGCGGGCTACCCAGGCGAGGGCGAGTGCAGCAGGGTTGGTGCCGAGTTCTGCAAACGGGAACCAGAGTTCAATAGGCTCCTCGCAAAAGGAGTGACATTAGCAACGTACCTTCAGCCAGTTTCGTCAATTCTTGCACCTTGCGAATCTTTACCTGACCTTCGGGGGTCTTGAGCTCTTCGACGGTCTTGCTGAAAAATTCGGGGTGATTTTCGAATCGGGAATTGGTCGGGATTCCGTTGTTGTACTTTCCAGTGAGGAGGCCTGAGGCGAGGACGCTGAATGCGGTTGTGCTGATGCGGTAGTTTTCGTAGAGGGGCTGGTATTCCTTCTCGGGGCGTTCGCGGTGGAACATGCTGCGGGGAGGGAGAAGAGGTTAGTTTTGGAGGACTGGGAGGCGGAGAAGAGAGGAAGTTACTTGTGTTGACATTGTTCAGCGATGGGTGGGATGAGGTTGAGTCTGGTTGCGACGTCTGTGAGCGGGTGGGTGAGATGTCGGCAGTGGGAGGAGATGGTGGACCCTTACGGTATGCTTCTTCGATGCGGTGCGCAGACCATTCAGAGGTACCCCAGTAGAAAGCCTAGATGACGTGGTTATTACGCGAGGATTATCGGAGATGGATGGGAACAGCTCACCCAGCCTTTCTCGATGACGAAATTGAACGCGCGGACGATCTCTTCCATTGGGACTATTTCTGGGTTTCAGCATCTCTGTGACGAATACGGCGCAGTAAATGACACATACCGCTGTCATCGTGTCGGTGAGCAAAGATGACGTCAACATAATCCAATTGGAGACGTTCCAAAGATTCCTTAGTTCCCTCAATGATATGCTTGCGCGAGAGACCGTTGGCGTTTGGTCCTTTCCTAACACCCCAGAAAAGCTTGGTGGTGACGATGATGTCGCTTCGTCGGAAGTTGAGTTCCTTGATCACACGTCCACTGCGAGAACAAAGTGCGAAGCGTTGAGTAAACAGGATTGGATTGGGCAAAGGCTATGGCGTACATTTCCAACTCTGATTTGCCGTTCACATAGACTTCGGCTGTGTCGAACATGTTGATGCCATTTTCGAAGGCAATCTTCACGATTTCCTGAGTACGAGGGGTAAGGATTCATCCGAGTATCTACCCGTTGTAGGACGCAGGGTAGGATAGTGGCATGGGTTAGGAGGCGATCGTACCTTTACGGCGTCACCTTTGACGGTACCACCGAGGGTCAGCCCTACATTCCGTTAGATTATCAGCAATAAGCTCAGGTATCGATAAGTGTAGGATCGTACATCCACCGAGAGAGAACACGGGCACTCGCAGACCGCTCGGACCGAGACGGCGGAATGGCATGTTCTTGCGGTCGAATTCCCAGTATTGCTGTTGTTTCTCGGACATGGTAGGCAGGCTGCAGGGTGTACGGGGTACTAGGTAAGGTAAGAGGGTGACAAGGAAGAGGAAGGAAAGGAGCGAAGGATTCTTATATACGCGGGACCCCTGGGGGTCACGGTGGGTCACTGTCGCGATCGATGGATGATATCACGATGACAAACAATGCATGGCTAATTTTCCGGATCGGCGACAACAACTGTGGGTTCTTTAGGGTGTTTTGGGTAGGACTGTTGGTGCCGGCATAAGATGGATGTTTGCAGAGAACTCAAATGTGCATGGGTTCTGAGCTGCAGTGTCGCACGGTTAGCCGGCCTTGTACTACTGCTAGGCGACGAGCGAGCAGGTCGTTGCGGTTGATACATCGCTAGTACCAGTGATAATCGAAGCACTCTGTCGTCAAATCTGAGGGTACCTGTTCGGTTGCCCTTCCGAGATCTACTGCGAATGTTAATCCGAGCTATTAGTCCCACAGGTTCAACCTAATTACAAGCGTTCAATTTGTCCGTGAGTACTATAACTAACGGAATACAGAAGCGCAGAGCACGTACTGGTGAAATCGACGATATGGATTTGCCGGTGTCGTGTTTCAGACTTGACACGCAGCTCGCAGCCCCAAAGACAGTCAACTTCAGGTCTATCAGGAGAAACAGTAACAAAGTATATTGAACAAAAGTGAGGACGAAGCATGTTATCCGTTAGTGGTTGTAGTTGGGACGGAAGAGGCGGATGGTTGCGTGAATGTCAGCGAGCGTCGATAGGCTGTGCTAATAAGAAACCTGCCCCAACTGTTCGGCATCTTCCGATCTAACAGCGAAAGGAGACTTCATTCACTGGACACTACTAAATCTCAGGCCGCAACTTGAATCTGACTGTCACAGATCACCATAATTCCCTGGCTTAGGAAGGCGTGCGGCTTTGGTCGAAACTCGTTAGATCGAACACGGGAGAGGAATCTAGAACTGTTGACGAAATTGCTGCAGCCTGAGGATCATATGGACCAGGATCGGGCGATGAACACAGGCAACAGACTTGACCCTGTCGCAGCTGCGTCCTTCTGGAAATATATGAAAATTACTGAATGCCGTCGATGTTACTTCTTCTCTCCACGTTTTCTAGGCCTCTGTCAACCTTTCCGTCGCAACGAGATTTGGATATGATTACAGTGTGAGTACAAGAGGAAAACAACGAAAAGCGAGAATAAATTATCGTCTAGGTCAACCTCAAGACCGCAATACAACATACAACACCTCCAGGGACTACCTAGATATCTAGAACCACCCGCTCAACACTGAAGCCCATATCTCCTTAATACCACTTACTACTTGTCGGTATCCATCACATCATCATCCCCACCTGTGACCTCCTCCGAGATCAAATTACCTTGCTGCTCCTTCAACCACTGTACACTCCTCTTGTCGTCCATAAAGTACGAGTACCCCCTCCGGAGGTCCTCCACCTGCACTTCCTCGCTCTTACGCTTGCGAGCCAAGACCTGGGCACAGGAGATGAGGTTGAGTGCGTAACGGAGGGTGGTCTGGAGTGCCATGCTTGTGAGGACCTGCGTTGCTTCTGGGGAGAGTTTGACGTCTTCTTCTTGACATCTAATGGAGCGAAGGGAACGTGGTTAGTACTGGTTGAATATCGGGGAAAGGAGAGAGAAGGGCATAGGGTGACGCAAGGAGCAGAGGAGGTTGAGAAGTGATACAACCGTGCTGGTCAGCGTTATTTGTGGGGAGAAAAGAAAGGGTGTCATAAGCGGCCTTGACGACGAGAACAAAAGAACAAAAGAACAAAAGAACGAGAATGGGGTCGAGTTGGTGCATGGGCTAGATCAGAGAAGAAACACAGGCAGGAAAGAACAGAGAACCGGAACAACGATATATGTGACATCGTGCTGAGAGAGTAACACACCTGATCCCAATAATCTGCTGAACCTCGTCGTCACTATACGGCTTTGTGCTGACGATCAACACTCGATCCAAGAGATCCATGGGTAGACCGTGGGGACTGCGGAATTTGGTACCACGAATGCGTGACATGCCCCGGTTGGAGGCCATAATGACTAGCGGTGCAAGGTCGCCTTCCAGGGCACGGTTGAGGAATGAGAAGCATTCGATATCGAGCATGTGGACTTCGTCGATGAAGAGAACCTATCCGTAAACAAAGTCAGTTTCTTGGCTAATACCAGCACCCAAGACGAAGAAAGGACGAAGCCGTTACTCACCCCAGGCACGATCTCAGCCTTGCCCTCCTCCCTCCAATCCGAGACCTTGGTGTTGATCTGGTTTCGCAACTCAGGCTTGATCTCGCCAGTGTCACCAGCGAATAAGGCGAGGAACCCTTGTGTGCGGCTGTTGATCACGTCGATTTCGTGTAGGGTCACTGTGTGCACTACTTCCTTGCGTTTCTGGATCTCGCCTTCTGGGCATTGGACGAATTTGGTCTGGGTAAGAGAGTTAGTTGGTTGGTTTGTGAGGTAGAGGACGCGAAAGGACAAATTAAGCAAGAAGAAACCAACGGAGAAAACTCGTCGAACAAGTGCAGTAACTTCAATGCGACGGGAAAGTTCGCGTGAAGGGAGGAAAGAACGTGCAAGGATTTAAGCTTGTCCACTCACATCAGCACCCATGGCGTCGTAATCCCTCGACCTAGCAAAGCTTCTCCCAAGCTTGGAAATCTTTCCTGAGGTCTTGTCAATCATGATGACGTCTCCCGCCAGCACCTTTTCCTTTGTGAGTGCCTCAATCATTTTAGTGCCCAGGTCGTAGATAGTCTCCATGTCGGTCGTTTTGATTGTTAACTTTCCGGTTTTGGTTGCCTGTATCAAAATGGGTTTAGCATGCGTTCACAGCCAAAGTTCGAAGCGTGTATGGCTTTGGCGGAAGGGAAGAAAGGGGGCGTACACCAGATATACTTCGGTCGATTTGGATCTCGACGACCTCTCCTTCGATAATTTCCGACTCCTCCTTTATACGAACGCCAATGCTTCGTCGAAAGGCTTGTGTTAAGGCTTCTGTCTTGGACATCGAGAGCGAGAACACCTCGCTGGCAGCGATCATAGTAAACGGTACGTCAGGTCCTAGACTCTGCGACATGGCTGTCCCAACCGCGCAATACGAGTCAAAAATCCAGAAAGTACCAGCACTCAGTGGGTAAACCACACACCTAGAGCAATCGCAGTCTTTCCGGTAGACGGGGGGCCCGCAAACAACATCGCACGTCCAGCGATCCTCCCCTCTTGCACCATTTTAAGGATCATGCCCGCTGCTTTTCGCGCTTTTGCTTGCCCAACGAGTCCCTGCGAGTTTTCGCGGGGCTCCAACCGGTCGTCGAGCCCCAAGCCACGAATGTGCGAGTGAGCGCCTGATAAAGCAGAGGCACCCTTCAGCCATGCAACTCGAATGCGAATCCAACTGTCGTATGCCCACCAATTCGCTCCATTTTAGTGATATCGCGCAGCTCAGAGGTGCCTGTCGTGATTTGCATAGCCTACTCTGGTCAAACCAATTTCTAAACTTAGTGCAAATAGAGCGTACCATAATTGCAAGTAATTTCGCTCTGTAGGAGGCGAGTTTTGTGGTGTGGTGGATGGACGAGAAATGATTGGCCAAGTCAGGACTCGAACTCTGACCGACGCGTCTGTTTGGTTCACGGACGTGTTGGCTTTTGATCCAAACAGAAAATCGCTGGCAGGCGCTCAGCGAGCCGGAAGGTTCCCTTTTGTGCCAACGCCAGCTCACCTTCCGCTTACTTCCCCGTTCACCAGCCTTGAAGGCACCAGGCAGTCAAAATGCTGTCTGCACTCCGTCGAGGCAGCAGCGGGCTCCTCAAGTCTTCAATAAACTCGCTGTCACGATCTAGCGGGTCGGGCATACAAACCAGCCAACACCTATTGACCTCCTCAACACCGTCACAGGTACAACCATTGGCAGGGATCACGACTACACGTCGAAACTACGCGACAGAGATATGGAAAAACCAAAAAGTCAGCACAGAGTTCGAAGCGGCGCTCAGCAGGACCGAGAACATCTTCAAAACCTACAAAGCCATCACACCGTCGAGGCGGCACCTCCGACGACCCCTTAACCTACACGTTTACAAAGGCAGGCCCGTACGAGACCTTACGATTCCCAAGCGCAAGAAGGGTGGAAGGAATTCTGATGGAAGGATCACTGTACGCCATCGCGGTGGAGGACACAAGCAGCGTATCCGGACAGTGGATTTCATGCGGACGGAAGGGGGCGTGCACGACGTTGTGCGGATCGAATATGACCCTGGGCGAAGTGCGCATATTGCTTTGCTCAGTAATAGGGATCCTGCAGCTCAGGGAACCAAGAAGTGGAGCTACATCATCGCTACCGAGGGCTTGAGGGCCGGCGACCAGGTACAGAGCTTCCGCAATGGTATCCCTGAAGGCTTCATCCCAGGGTTCGAAGTACCCACCGAAGATAACCTTGAAGGTGGTGATATAGCTGGGGAGGCCGGTTCAGCAGGCGAAAGCGCTTCTCAGTCGCTCGCCCTCGGTATCTTGAGAAGCATGACACTCAAGCCGGGCAACGTTCTTCCCCTCCGCCTCGTTCCCCCAGGGACCGTCATCAACAATATCTGTCTCAAACCCGACGGCCCCGCCATTCTCGTCCGGTCAGCGGGTACCTTTGGCCAAGTCGTTTCGCACGAAGATGCCGGCCGCTACGTCCACATCCGGTTGCAGAGTGGTGAAGTACGCAAGGTCCTGCGCGATTGTTGTGCGACCATTGGTAAAATCAGCAACCCTCTCTGGAAGAACCGTAGCTTGGGTAAAGCTGGTAGAAGGAGGTGGTTAGGATGGAGACCAAGTGTGCGTGGTATGGCTATGAACGCGTATGTTATCTCCACTTTTCAATTTTCTAGATCATGTTGTCCTGACCTTTCTATGCAGTTGCGACCATCCCCACGGAGGTGGACGTGGTAAATCCAAGTCTGACAAGCACCCAGTGTCCATCTGGGGTTGGGGAACGAAGGGTACGCGTACAAGGAAGCCGGGTCCCAAGGGTCCCAAGAACAGCAACAAGATGGTTGTCCGTGAAAGGCCTAGGGGCAAGGAGAAGAGGACTAGCTAGACGTTCAACGACAACGCATTCTATACTTCACTTCGAGCTGGCTGATATACACACATTCAGTAATTTAACGTTAATATTCTGACCTGCCCTCGATCCCCGCCCAACACTAGTCGCCTCGGTTTCGAAATACCCTTCCCTGGGTTACTGGAATACAAAGACGGCTAGCGTTGTTTGCTTCCACCTGTTCTTATCTATATGAGTGTCGTCCATTCAAATCTCAAATCTCGGCCAGGTTCGCATAACCAGGCTGAACGACCTTCACATCCGCATCGCATTAACCCAAGATCGCCTTTACCCTACAACTTCCACTCGAAAATTACATTCCCTGCAACCTTTGTCCCAATTTGAACCCTAGTTAAGCTTAAGCCTCCTCCTCGTCCCCTTCCTCATCAACATCATCATCTGCGTCTTTCCCCTTCGGTTCCTTGCCCAGCTCGGATTTGCCTACTCGATCCCTCCACGCAGTCAGCTCATCCCCAACCGTGTTCCTCGCATCCGCGATGGCGGTCTGCAGGGCGGCATAGTACGCTTTCCACTCGCTAGGGTTTGATTCATTGACAGACTCTGCACCGGGGATGGCAAATGTGTGCGTTCGTGAGGTTTCCAGACCGCTTTTGTCGGTATCCGAGGGAGGGTTGAGCTGGTAGTTGATTGTTATTGAGGCCATTGACACTATATGCCAGGTACAAGATGGTGGGAGGCAGGATGCGCTGAGTGGACGAAGATCGGTGCGACGGAGTGGCGATGCACTTTAGGGTGGTTTTGCATAGAGAGCAATGCACGACTCTCAAGTTTATTACAAGGTCAAATTGTTTTTGGGCATAAGTTGCAATGGTTATGCTTCAGATACTTCTGTAGAGGCGGCGCTGGCAGAATTTAGCGACAGAGAAACTGCCCAGGACTTCAAAATTCATTCTACGACTTGCATTATCCATGGGTTTAAGAGCCGTTTGGCAACAAAGCCGTAAGATATGCCGAAGAGAGAAACAACTTTGCATACAGACATTTCAAGCATAGGATGACTGTCATGGGGCATTGTGGGGAAATGAATGAGGATTTGCTTCGGTCGGTGATGGCGTGGATCCAAGCCGTGTCAGGCGATGAAACATTTAGGCGCGCAAGCCTGAGTCTTAAAGGTCAACGCCGATGTGCATATTGACATACGTTCATCTACACCTAGTAGTACTTTACTGTAGATCAGTCTTGAGTAAGAGACTGACCACCTCTTCATGACCCTCGTCCTCCGCCCAATCCAACGCCGTCCGTTCATTGGAGTCCCTGGCATCGATATCGATATTTCCGGCCCTAAGTAACATCTCCACGATGGCGAGTTCACCGGATTTTGCAGCCTGTATCAAAGGTGTTCCATTTTTCGAAGATACCCCTGCGTTTATGTCTATCCCACCAGCCTCGAGAAGGGCCTCCACAATCGATATGTGTCCGTTATATGAGGCAACGGATAATGGCGTATCGCCATCCAAATCCACGACGTTGACGTCGATTTTGCTGCACCGGAGAAGCTCCTCCAAAACTTCCAGATGCCCCTTCATTGCAGCTAAAACCAGAGCCTTCGCTTCCCCACCATTAACATCAATCGTGGGATGCCTAAGCAACTCCTCCACTATCCCAAGGTTTCCCATCCAGGCTGCCCTCGATAAAGATGTGTGACCGTTCGAGCTTACCCTGTTTACATCAATATCCGGAGCCCGAAGAAGCATCCTCACAATCTCCCTGTGCCCGCCTTTCGTCGCTCTCTCCAAGGGCGACTTTTCCCCTGCATTCACATCCACCCCTGGCGCATCAAGCAGAGTCTTGACGATCTCAACACGGCCATGATATGCAGCCAGCGCTAAAGCAGTCCTCCCGTCTTGATTAATGATGTTCACATCCACTCCTCGCGACTTGCACAATAAGCTTACAATGGATTCACGGCCTTCATCGGCAGCCAATATCAACGCCGTGTCCCCTTCGTTCGTCTTTGCATTCGGATTCACCTCGACTCCCTCGAACGCGAGCAATCGATGCGCGATGTCATGAAGGCCTAGCCACGACGCATACATAAGAGCAGTTCGGCCAGAGGAATCGTGTATGTTGACGTCAACTGTTGAAAAGGAGAGCAAAGTATCGGCAACTTTGATTTGCTTGAATTTGATGGCAAGTATAAGTGGTGATGCTCCCCCTTCCGTACACGCATTGGTATCCATATCTTGGCCTCCAGCCCCAAGGTCTAGGACAAGAGGAAAACACTCTTCGAGTCCATACGTGGCTGCAACATGGATCCCCGATAAAAGATCGTACTTGGCGTGCCTCCAGTGATGTATGGGGTATTTCTTGCACTGTCCGACGAAGTCACATACGGCCTTAGGTAGTGGCTTGCATTGGGTCGCATGTGTGACCCAGTTGGAATGGCAGTATAACAGCATGTTGTCTTGGCTGTATGCCGTGTAGATCGCATAGTCGACGGAGCTGCAGCCATATTTGCGGTAGTCAAAATCATGGAAGCCGGATTGGAGAAGCCGAGAAACACAGGCGGATGCAATAATTGAATGAGGAGTGCAGGACCAGTAAGAAGTAAGGTGGGACTCCAAATAGTCGCGAGCCGTGAAATCTTCAATTTAGTGTCAGCGGTCTGCTATGTGTGTTGGTTACAGAAGAACTTACGAACGAGGCGGAATTTTCTCATATCGTCGTGCCCGGAGGATCTCTCTGCCGTGACTAAACCACAGCAAAGAGAGAGAAGGAAGTCGTCGTCCACAAGCCTCTCTGCGTCAAAGTGATACGTCTCTGGATCCACTGCGACAGCATAGCGCAACGCGTTGACTGGTAGGGACCATTGAGCACAAACCAGCCAAGTCAGGACCAATTTGGCCAGGTATGCTTTTGGATGAGATTCGATCCTCTTCATCGTCGCTTCGTACATTGCTTCAATTCCTACGGGAAGCTGAGCCAGCGACTGCCTCAAATCCCAGATGCTAGCACACTCTGAATTTCGAAGCATGTCCAGCTGCAGCGATGCAAGCAAAAACCTGTAGTCAAATCAGCGTCGTATTCAGTGCAAACTCGCAAAGGCGCTCACATCCCAGATGACCTTTCGAGAATCCTGTCCACAACCTCCGCCCTCAACGTCTCATTCTGACGAAACAGCCTACGGAGGCCCGAAATGCGTTCCACATTCCGTTCCACCAAAAGGGCGATATCGGCATCGGATGCTGCTATATGGAAGAACACTGCGTCTGAAACCTGGTCCTTCATCGAATCCAACGGGCGCGATGTGAGGAAGAAGTGGGCAGGGATAGAGGCCAGAACTTCAAGCAAGTCAAATTGGACAGCACTAGATGCTTCATCCAAACCATCCAAGGCGTAGAACGACGACTTGAAGATACCGGACGCTGCGACCTTCTGCAAGATGTTGAGAAGTTCATCTTGAGAAGGCTGAGTTTTTTTGAGGTGGTGACGATAGTACAGAGCTTTGACGAAAGGATACACAGAATCATAACCTTCTAGTAGCTGCCGAAGAAGGGCAGCAAGGATCGTCTTGACGGGTATAGGTTCTGTGTACCGACAATAGGCAAACAAGACGCAAATGTCCTTTCTGTCCTCTGAGATTGCTTCAAGATGTTCGATGACCAAAGATCTGAGTGTTAGCAGAAGCAATTTGAGCGCATCAGATGATCATACGCGATAACTGTCTTTCCGGCGCCCGCTACAGGAAAGGAGATCAGACATGAACAAACATACAAGTCGAGCAACGTACGCATCCCAGTTCCCCACAGAATACGCGGGCCTTCTTTATCTCCCCGTACCCATGTCTTGAATATACCCTTCTCCAGCACCCAATACCCTGTCTTGTGGGCTCTCTTGCTTGAATTTTCCGCTTGAATATCTCGGAAATTGATATCTGCCAACCAATTCGCAAGCGCTTCAACATCCTTTGGATCAGCTGTAAGGCCTCAGATGTGAATACAAAATGCTAAATCAGCGTGACATAGACAAATTGCTCACCACTATTTCCGTGGTCAACTTGTACCGTGTGGTAGTTGTGGTTAACGATGCTATTCCCTCCGATGATGTACATAGAACTGTTGGCAATTGAGACTCCAACTGCTCCTTGTAATACATGTGCCCCTGTTGTAGCAGCCTTGACGTCTTGTGGGCATCTATCGCATACTGGGGACTCTGCATCAGAGCGAGTCATCAGTCATAATTCAGTTATCTTTTTGAAAGACATACGACTACCGCCGGTAGAATGATGGACTCCCTCGGAATCTGCAGATGAGGGTGAATCCAAAGTGTTTAGCCCATCATGCGAGTCATCTGCAATTGGATCTTCAAGATCGGCGACCAACGCCGTATGAATATCCTTATCAGAGGCGTTTGTCTGCAACAACCATTCTCAGTCAGAAACCGTACCAACCCGAGCGCTGAATGGAAACACACCCTGGAATGCCACAGGCCCATATGTTATAGTGTAGGCAAGCACCGTCGAGCTTGCTCCGGAACCGCGACTAAGACAGGACGAGAATCTCAAGTGTAACCCACGAACTGAGCATCGCTGAACAACTCGGAACAATTAACTTGGGTGACTGAACAGCCACTGGAAGGCCAACATGTGATCATTGATATTAGCGCCTAAAACACCAAACCCCCGAAATAAATGTTTACCTGGAGCAGGCATTGTGCGGTACCAGGGTAAATGAAGATGCTAACCAATCAATTTCCGCAAGCTATCGGTTTATAACTGTATGCTCAAAGGAGCACTTTAGAGTCTGCCGTGCACCCATAATTCTAGGGCGAAGCAATTAACTGCATGACATTGGGATATGATATGGTAACCAACAACTTTGCAAAAAGAGCCAGTCCTTTCGACCAGCATATCCCTCTGTTCAGGCACAACGCGCAGTAAACAATCAGATAAGATAAATGATTTCAAGGATACACGGCGAGTATGTAGAAACGTGAAACGTGCGATTGCGCTGAATATCAGAACCTTGTATGCCACAGAATCCCATCACCTCGTGAATCTTTTCGAACCCGCTCCCATCGAATGCCATGTTCGTCCCACGGCGGCGTGCTGTGCCTTTCCACCTCTCCGATCAATGATCAACAACGGCATTGGCATGCATCGAACAATGTACCACAGGCCCGGCTCACTTCGAGCGCGAACGTAACATCCATTTCATTCCCGCGTGCTGTATCACAGGGAACCTGCGATTAGCCAAGTCACTATGTAAGTGGCGCAGTTTCCAGAACTTCTTCGTTCGCTTCCAGCAAAGCCTCGAGGCCATCATGATTCATGACTTCCTCTTGCTAAGGATGAAACAGCTCTCGAACCCTGGCCTCAAAGGATCTGTTCCAGCGTATCGCCAGTTCCCGACAAAGGTTTCGCTGCCATAGATATAACCGTAAAAGATCATGCTTGCGATTCTTTCCCCGAGAATTTGTTGCTGGAGAAAGGACATATGAGATGGCGAAAATGATCAAGAATCAAGGAACCCACCTTCAGAACCGCCACTAAGCCATCCCAGGGCCGCACACGTCCGTAATAGATGCTGTAGTCCCAATCTGACGCTTCCGTCTAAAATAACATACGGATGAGGTTAGCAACAAGGTCATAAAGATTACGACCACGAGATCAACGCACCCTCCCCGTGACAATAGTATCTTCTACTCCATAATTGCACGTCTCTACTCGATAACGATCATGAGATCGCCTAAGAGGCTCGTAAACAATATTCCCCAGTTCGTCAAGACGACCTGGAGACCCTTGTTCCAAATCCACATGTTCATCCCAAACATCAACCACTTCTCCGCCGCCGCAGCCCGCCGCATTCCCCGTATCCCCCGAGCCCTCCCCACAGTCCAAAATAGAGGATGACTTCGACTGCATATCTCCATCGGACCCAGAACTTGAGGAATCAAGCTCAATATCGATAACCCTCCCAGAGAGCTCCTCATCTTCGTCGCCATCAGGCACATCAGCCATTCCCATCCCTATACTCGAAAAAACATCTTCGGCCATTTCCCCATACCGGATACGCTGATCTCGAAGCTTCCTCGCTGATAAGAACCTTTCTCGATCAGCACACCTTAAACAGCCAGGGTGTGGTTGGAAGGAGGGCGATGACGCCGTAGGTCGGTGGTACATCACATCCAATTTTGCTCTGACCAATCGCTCATGAACTGCCTCCTTGTCGACGGCGAACGTCTCGTAGCAGTGAGAGTGCAGAGGTAAGGAAGATCCTTCTCCCAGCTCCCTGGATCGGTTTGCTGGAGTACGCAAAAGGACCGAATCCATGGCATCTTTGCCCCTAAAAGTGGAGTTTCGCGGAAGAGATTCCCGAAT
Source organism: Coprinopsis marcescibilis (assembly GCA_004369085.1). Taxonomy (NCBI): domain Eukaryota; kingdom Fungi; phylum Basidiomycota; class Agaricomycetes; order Agaricales; family Psathyrellaceae; genus Coprinopsis; species Coprinopsis marcescibilis. Next base: position 22,089 of record ML210265.1, read on the forward strand.
GGTGCTTCCTGCATCCAATTGGGGCCCACTTGTCCATCGAAGACTCCCGATGGGGCCGGGAAACCAGGCGTTTGGCAGGCTACCATCAACGCGCACGGTAGCTTGTCCGTAGTGACTGCCATAGTTTACCACGCAGGCAACAGAATGAGGTTCAGCAGGGGGAATTGGAGCCAGGTCCGCATTTGGCTGGTTGGAAAGGGCGGTTGGTCTCGATGGTAGGGATGAACCAACGTAACCATGCTCTTGTAAGTCCATGACCAGAGGCTGCGGCATGAGGTGAGCGGGGATTGCAGATTGGTCGTCGAGGAGTTGAGAGTTGTTGAGGAGCATGTCCATGAAATTGTGCTCGACGTGCTGAAATATTCCGGTCAGACCCAGCGTAACGCAAGACGAAACTATCGCTTACGAAACACACACCATGCCAGATTCCGCTGAGCATACCACGAACGAATACGTGGCCCAACCTCCAACTAGGCTGCTTGTAGAAGACGTCCCTGCACATCCTCATCCTCCACCAATCCATATCCCATCGCTGTGATTCGGTGTGATCGGTCGGTAGCAATACCCCTGATCGGATGCGAGGACAGCCAGCGACCCAATCCCATTGCACGTTGTTGGGAAGCTTCGCGGCTTTGGAATTATTGAGAGCCGCGACATCCTGGAGAGTGTTTGGATTCACAGGTGCCCCAGTGAGAAGGTCGTTCTGGGAAGGGATCACGAAGAATGGGGTAATTTCGTGGCGACACCAATAGAGCTTTTTCGCAGCAGCAGTGATGGGTGGAAGAACGACGGGAGCGTTTGAGCGAAAATAGTGCAGAACGACGCCTCCTTTTCGCTGGGTGTGATATATTGGATACGTGCCGTGGGCAGTGGGAAATGTGACGACATCCTTTTGTATAGGGTTAGACTCTCCCAGTGGCAATTGAAAATGATTAGCCGGAGCATAAGCTGAAGCGTACTAATTAAAGTTTAGCAATGCGCCATACGAGGTTAAGAGATGTGACTTTACACGGTAAGGACACACTACGAAAGGTGAAACTAATCTGATGATCTCTTGCTTGCGTTCTATAGATTCTCGCTCGAGATCTTCTGTAAGATGGCATTAGCAGGCGGAACTGAAATAAACGTGTTAAATGAACCTTGGGTCGTGAACATCCACATTAACCAGAGAGCACATGTGTTGGCGTCGTTCTCGATAGGCCACATGTCGTTGGCCTCCCTTCCCTCGTTGAGCCTGCCTCGCACGAACTTATCAACAAATTCCCGCAATCCCACATGCTCCAGCTGCGCGCGATTCTTCCCGTCGTCATCCAACATGGCGATGAATGCCAAGAGTAGATAGTCCTGGGCATCCTCATGCCACTCGTCCCCGCGACGAATGAACTGCAATAGCTGACACATCTGGACTAGATGGTCGGCAAGATCCCGTGAAAACGGTTGGAACGCACGGCGAGCGACGGCTCCGCAATCGAACTTGAGGCGACATATCCGTGAATATAGTACTGTGCCAGATTGTAACGATAGGACACCGTATACCTCCCTAGAGGCCCGGAGGAAAGGTACGAGGTCTGCAAGATTGTCCAGAGGTTCCGAGGCGACGAGTAAGAAAGCGATGAGTTCTAAAACCTCGTCAGGGATAGTTTTCTGGGCCAATCGCGCTGGCATGGTGGAGAGGAAATGAAAGTGGGGATCAGCATTGACCTAGGGGTTATGAGAGTTTATATTTGAAATGGGCGTCAAGCAAAGCGGCGAACTCCTAGATTCAGATTAGCCTCGCGGATTGTTAGGAGCGGACTCTTCGCCTTCATTCTTAGCACATACCTTGAGAAAGTTCAAATGCCGTAATAGTATCTGGAAACCCGCAGTTCTGGGCGCATGTGACCGATCCTTCGACGGAGATCCATCTTTGGTACAAATTTTAAGCTTTGTGGGACTAGATCCATCTTTCTGAACGGGATTTTCTAACCCTGCTTGGGTATATCAAACCGTTTATTTCTGCGCTGCCTTCGCTAAAGTGTGATCCGGGGATCGCGATGAATCATTATCTTGAAAGCACAATCGATATCTGTAGACTTGCAACCTGCGATCCGCCTTACACGCGGAGGAATGGATAGATGCGGTCGATGTGGTCGTTGTCACGGTTGTGGATCGTGGCGGCGTCGGAAAGATATCCATCAAAAGGTTGGACGGCCTCTCAATTTAACACAGCCAAACCTCTCTCGGAGTTAGCCGAAAGGCGTTTAAACGTTTGGATTTGTCCAACGCGTTGGCCTCAAATTCGATGTTTCTCAACACTATCTGTGACTATTGCTCTGGGATAACGCGTTGTTCAGCGGGACAATTATCTTCAGGCTCTTGGCACACCAACCTATGTTCTGTATCTGAGCCTTTTCCCTCAGAATGCTCAGCCAGGTGCTTGGGGTGGGTGGCTCCTCGTACTATGGGAATAATCCGACAAACTCGGATGGCCATCCCGCCTGTCACCCTTCCTGGAGCCGTCTATAATGAGGATCTGCCCTTAGGTCCATGCTGTTCTGGCTACCTCGGTTTCTGGCTCCCAGCACTCTGCCCTATCTCGACCGATCGAGGGTAACGTTCACTCGACGAACCAAACTGATAGACAGTCTTCTTCTGCGACATGGATCCCCCGAGGCACTTCCGACAGCACCATACATATGATGCTTCTCTTGCGTACGTGAGACCGTGAAAATCGGCTTTTCAAGCAAAAGACATCGCACCATCCAGGGACACCTCTTGACACCTTGCTTCGTTTTAATTCACTCTTCCTCAAAAGGAGCTTTCAAGGAGCTGTCAGGAACCACACTTCGTCTTTCACATCACTCGGCTCCTTACACAAGCACTACAGCTCCACGGGAGCCCACGGGAGCCAATGGGCCGCCTTAGCTTTACGAACGTCCTGCACTTCACCGCGCCTCTGCCAAGAGATTCAATTCGAACGGTCGAACCATACCGTCCACAGTCATATGGTTTGTCAAATCCTGTTCTATCTGTGTACCTTACCGCCACGCAGTTCGAGGCAGTTCGCCGCTTCCGCCAAAGTTCTGGATCGACGGCACGGGCCTCTTAGCCAATTTGGTTGCGACACAGTGCAGGCAGCAACCTCACTAAAAATACGCTGACACTTGGCAGTGGCGGCCTGGACAGATCGGGAGCAACCGCCAAAATTCTCCTGGGGCCCGCCATTTACTAGGAAACCTTCAACTGACTTAACACAGAATCGAACCCGGGAAACTCAACTTAGGTCTCACCGTTCTCTTCCACGAGGCACTCACACCCTCTGACTACCCTACTCTCGTACACCTCCGCCCACCACCAAAAGCTCCTCTTTGAATTCTCTCTCCAACGCCACAAATTACTCAACTCGGAAACTGGTGCTCACACTGGTATACTCCCAATCTACCACCACCTTCCCTTTACCATCCATCCTTCCGTCACTAATTCAACGCCAATTGAACGCCGTCGACCACCCTAAATCAGAATGGCACAATCACAACATCTTGCACCCTGGTAACCCCATATACCACTATACCCATCTAGCGCACTACAGGTTGATCTCGTTCGACACTTCATTTCATTCAAACACCAGCGGTTCTTCCACATTACCCCCTATTACCCCTTGTGACCATCTCAGCAGGACACGCATACATGTTGTTGGAACTGATCGGCGAACTGGAAAGCACCCAGCCAATAAGGATCAACATCAAAACGCTACCCGCTGGGCTCAAAATAAGCGGCTCGGATTGTGAAATTGGTTTGTTTCCGGTCCTCTCCTTCCGCGACTCCATCCAGAGAGATTTATAGCACGATGTTTGCCGTTCAACCGGCTTCCCCTGCAACAGCATCAAAGGTGAGGCCTTCACGGGATTAGAACAGCCATCATGCATCAACTCTCTACATCACGTTAGAGACAAGAGCTCTCGTTATCCAATTCATTCGCAAGTTTCCACAGACAGTTCCATGTCCCACCGCTTTACAGCGGAAAGGACACAATCATCAGCTCTGAGTAAATGAGGAGTTCTCTGGACTGTATGGAATACTCCCCTTACGGGATTTACTAAAATGTGTTGTTCGTATCAGTCGTAGCTTCTACTAGCCCTATAATCATGATGAGCACCAAGCGTCAAATTGGATCAAATTTCACGATGGATGCATGTGCCCCTTGAAACCAACATGATTCGAACAGGCTAAATTTCAAACTAGATTGACGGTTAGACATTCCCAGTGATTCAGGCAGATGCCGGCGGCGTCGACAAGCAGGAAATACACACATGATATATGGAGGACAATGGGGATTAATCTAGATACTGAGTATCTTCAACTAACGGGACGACGCTCAAGACTCGGGTGATTGAACTTAATAATCATGTTCACAGATGACATTATCTTTGTAATCGATGAGGGTCTAGAGAACTTCTAATACTGCGATTGGTACAAAGTTACTTTTGCGAAAGCGATGGCTGTGTATACAAACGAACGTGAGATAGCAATGTACATGTAGTGCAAAGGAGAGCAGAACAAAAAGTTTAAAGCGACAGTAGGACCAACGATGTGTCGGTTTTCGACAGAGAAACGTGAACAAATAGGGCGCGAAGGCAAACAAAATGAACGAAATGGCGAAGAAATGATACGTGGTACAAAGAGCAGGAATTAATGTGTGAGCTGGTGATGAAATGACTTGTGTATTGGTGACGATTGCCGAGAACTTGACGCTATGATGCTGATGCTGTATATTCCGATATGCAGAGGCGTTTTGAGTGACTTGTGCGACATTGATGAAAATAAGAAAAATCTTGCGTTCGGGTCGATAAAATCCGCGAGAGGAGAACTTAACGTTACTTTTCAAGCGATGGCCGAATGGATGAGAGAGAGATGAGAAAAAATGATATGGCGAGTCGAGAGTCGAGGCTGGTTTCCAAGCTTTTAAGGTTACAGATCAATATCCATAATATGCGCGCTGAAAATCGTTCAGTCCGGGTGAGAGCTTATGATGGGGCGTTACTCGCACCATCCTATCGCTAATAAGCAGCGTAAGCAAGACGAAATCATCAAGGACTGTAAGCTTACAAGAGCCAGATGACCTTTGAACCAGTTTTGCAGCCCCGCAAGGTGACGATGTGACCGCGGATGCACTCGTATAGAAGCGCCCGCTGGTCCTTGTCGGCCTATATGGACGATATAGCTAGAGGAATGGAAGATAAAGATGATCAATAACTTACGCTCGGCAGAACGGTGGCGATGAGTTGGCTTCCGGTGACAGATAGGGCTAGATCGACGATCATGGCTCTGCGAGCACTGGGAAACGTTTAGAAGCGCTCCGGAGAGTCAGATAACTGAAAAACGTACCCTTTTGCAGGTTCGCACATTCGCTTCACCACTCTGTCCAACGTATCCTTCCCACCTTCTTTTAAAGCCTTGGTGACGGACTTGGAGCCTTGCTCGTTGGTAGCGAACTCCAGCAGTCCATCGAGTAGGTGATCGAGGGTCATTCGACGATGCTTGTCGGAGCCATGCTCAAGAACTAAAGTGTGGTGAGCTAAGGTGAACGGTTCGAAACAACTTCGAACTCACTGTGCTGAATACAATAGGAGCCCCACTGGTTCTTGGCCACCTCTTTGAAGACCGCGGTCCCTTGATTTAACAATTCGTCGACGATTCCGTCTTTAGCCTCGGCTTCCAAGTTCTCGAAGGCATGCTAAAATCTATGGCATTAGAATTATAGAAGCAAGCGATTTATTGAGAATTACCTGTACAACGAGAGAGCCAGTTTCGTGGCAGGCCAGCGATGCCCATTTGCCTTTCAAGGACTTATTGACGCTACCAGGAGTATTAGTCAGGGGAGCAGAGGGAGTCGAGGCAAGAACCTACTAAGCAAAGATGGGGGGCGCAGGAGGGGTCCAAGAAAGCTCCATAATCTTATCATATTCATCAGTTGTGATAGGTCACCGTCAGAGGCGAATACACTACCTTGCTCCAGACATGGGAGGCGTGCTTGTTGATCAAGGTTTGAGCGGGGTCCCCGAGGAGAAGTTCTGAAACGATGAGAAGTCGGATATCCTCTTCGCAGTCGAGCGCCTTCTGGAGAACATGGCAACCGTAACAGTTGGTGGCCAGCTCAACGATGCGACCGCTAGTAGGTGACATGGGCAGTTGTCGATGTCACAGAAGGCAATCAACATACCGCATACACCCAACGATCTTGCGACGTTCCTCGGCGGTAGAGGCAGCCTCCAAGCAGCGTTGGACTGCCCAGTTACCGAAGCTGGCAGAGGCGGAATAATTATTAAAAGTGTAAAACGTTGCAAAATACGCCAACTCACCGATGAGCCATCATCTCGAAGCCGCGGGCGCAGATGGCATCGACGATTTTGGCCCGTTCTTCAACATCCGCCACCTTGAGCTTTTGTTGCAGAAAGATCGAGGCTTGCTGGTCAGAGGACTTGATGATGCGAGCAACGAACACATGGTACGGTGGAGAGGAGGACGGGTGGAGGAGGGAGAGGAAATTGATGGGCTGCGAAACGCCACATCAGGTAATGATACACGACCGATCTATATGTACTCACCTCATGGGCCGACAAGCTCGTCTGGGGCGTAGACGCCGCATATCCGAGTGAAGAACGCAAAGTTTCCTGAGAAGTTGGACAGAAATGATGATCAACAGAAGAACCCTTTTCGGACACAGTCCTCCAGTCTGGCATCGAAGTCGTTTGCTGAGGTTGACTAGCCAAGCGCCATTCCAACTGCCCATCCCTCCCATGATCGGCACGACGAGAGGTAGAAGAGTTATACAGAGAAAGTGGGGTAGAGGCAGATGAAGCGGGAAAATTGTCGAGATATGAGAGCGAAGTAGTGCTAGCGCTGTTGTTGTGGCGAAGCTGAGAGTAGGCGGCGCATATACCTGAGGGCTGAGTTCCAATTGGCAGGCCATCTTGGTTCTTCTCGGGAGCGCCATTTTCAAAAAGCAAAGAGGACTGAGAGTGGTATGACTGGAGAGCTGCATTTGCCTCGTAGCCAGCAGGGAACTTGCCTTCGAATGGTCGGACAGGCGAAAGGTCAGTGGGGGTTAACAGAGCGGAAGAGACGGAGGCCGGAGAGAAATCTGGCGAGTTGGGGGTAGTGTCCACTGGAGGTAGCGTGTTGGAGGCGAAAGGGGCAGGAGAATTGAGGTTCAACGTGCGCAAAAGCTGTTCAACATGCTGTTTGGAGTCAGTAAGCTAGATGTATGCGTCCAAAAACCGAAGAAGTCAAACCGTGTCCTCCTGTTCTGGACTAAACCGCTTTCTTCCGTCGCCAATGGCCCCAATATCGCGCGAAGAACGAACCTGAGGAGGCTGAAAAAGAGTAGGCTGTGCGCCAAATACGTCCTCGCGAGTGATAGCGGGCATATTAGCAGCAGAACGGCGGTAATCTGGCCGGGCGATGTACTCAGAATCTCGCTCAGAGCCGCGAGAGAACGAGTCCAAAGCCTTTGGCCACGTCGTGTCCAGTGGCTGCGGTTGTGGCGCCCAGATAGAGCCAGAAAGACCAGAGGACTGTCGTTGGCGTTGTGGTTGGTGGGTGGTAGGGAACGTGGCGAGGAACTGTGCAGTCTGTGCAGAGGGTTCAGTGGAACGAATCATAAGGAACGACAGGAGATGGTGGTGGTTGAGGAGAAAGAAGGATTCGTCGCCTTTCTACATTTTTTATACACGAAACACCCTTCAGCGAAATCAGATCACATTCCCAATTTCAGGTAATTGCCTCCCAAAAATAGAAATAAAGCCGATTCTCCACATTTTTCATCAGAAATTGGACGTATTTGGTTGCAGAAGTCTTCGGATTCCGGTCCTAACACGTCAGACCGTCAGATATAATTGATCCCAGAACAACAACGCAGACCAACAAACCACCTCATTGACTTGCTTCGCTGCTGTTAAACCTTTGAAAAGTTAGCTCGGGTTAGAAGATAGAGGCACCAGGAACATATATCTTGGGCAAAGGCCCAATCTCGTTGACGATCAGAAGTTGATCTGCTGTGGTCAAGTCGCTGTCACCTTGTGAAGTGAATCCCTAGAGAACCATCATTCTATCACCATCTGCATCTCTAACAGGCGTTAGGAGCGATGGATAATCGGAGCAAACTGTTTTCAGGCGGTCCCGGACGCAGGACATGTCGACCAAATCATAATCCATGCCAGTTATGACGTCAAGGCAGGGAAGGACGCGATAGAATGGCAGATTTTACACTAGTCCGAGTTTTACGCGTCGAAATAACATGAACCTTCTCGGAACCGCCTCATTTAACGATTCGTCTAGCCATCAAGCAGAGAATATCCTAGGCGCCATGACATGGAAGCCCCTGCATATGGATAGGGGCTCATTATGATCGTCGGATCGAACGGTGCAAAATTACAACGGTCTGAAAAGGCTTGGATACATCCAGGCCCATATACTGCTGGCTGTCTGTATGCATAGCATATGTAACCCATTGGTATAGTCTCAAAATTGCTGCTCATGGAACTCGAGTCGGGAGGAAGCGCGCCGTGGACCCTTTAAGGAAAAGAAGCGCCGCGGGGCGGGAGATGCCGCGACAAAGGGGGCAACGACGAACGCCTTCTCTGTCGCGCAGATCCAATCAAATTGCACTCAACTTCTGCTCAGACTGCTCATTCTAATTGAGGAAATCTATTCGGTTGGTCCCTAGATCACAACCATGACCCCACTGAGCCGCTCGGTGGCACTAGAGACAGTGGCGTCGATGTTTTACTGAACCTAAGTAGGTAAGTAGCAGTGAACACTGAGAATGTACCAGTATATGGCGGGTAAGTGTATGGGAGAATAGGCACCGATATAAATTCAATGTCCACGAAAGCATCCGAGAGCACCCTCGTCCCAAGTGAGCTCCGACCTGGATTCTTTCTTGCGTGGACGCACGGGTGGCAAGGTGACCACTGGGCAAAGCACCGAGTTAAAACAGATTAGAATCAGTCGGTGAAGCATGAGGAGAATTGAATTAGATCTCGTCTTCGACGAAGAGTGGCGTCGAACATAGGCAGGTCGCGGGAACCAGGGGAACTGGGGTGCAGATTCGAGCGTGTGTGGACAAATGGTATCCAGTCAATACCTTTGTGGATAGCCAGGGAAGTATCGTATCGTCTCGCTCCAAAGTCAATCTCACTGTGCATCTCGCACAGACTGGAGAACAGTGGACATATCAATCTCAATAGGATTCGAGTTGGCCAAATCGAGGGACAAGTAACATGACTTGTACCTGAGCGTTGAGCAGTGGCAGAAACGGGCGAGTGAGACATCTTTGATTATAACTGGTCCAACGTCCGGCATTCATCCTTCCTTAGACCTGCGAATTCGCCACCTTTCAAGGTAATTGCGGCGTTTAAGTTAGACTTGATGAGAGAGAAACACGGGGTACTTGTGTCACCTGGGCTCCCATTCTTATTTCATAATACCGTCACTGTGTCTTCGGAGATACCCCATTGTTGACCTATGCCTTGAACGAGTTGGCCTTCAACGGCGGCTATGCAGACCAAAAGACAGGATGGGAATCTGGACTGAATGGATCGCATTAACGAGAATAAAATCCACTATTACCTACTACCAAGAGTCGGAGTGGCAAGGACTCACCGTAATTTCCACCGGGTGGCGTGCAGTTTTTGCAAGGATGCCCTACAGCGAGTCTTGCGATTTTCAACCAACATCACACGGTACCTAGTCCTTGCTATGAAACTCTATCTGTGAGACCACACACATACATCTAACGAACAAGGGATGAAAGGGTTATCGATTATCCGTGCAGCTCGGTTCCATACACGGTAAAAGGTCAAGTTTGCACATGTAACTGTGTCACATCTAGTGTAGATGAGCTAAAACGCGCCGTCACGGCCGTTACAGTCCGTATCCTTACTGGGTAGATCACAACCCGTGTCAGTTTTTGGAAATCGAATCAGTTAGATATGCTACGAGAACAGGAGTGTGATGCTCTCCTCATTTCACAGCCGAGCGAACACCACGAGCCACGGGAACCCGCCATTTGACAAGGAAATCTAGTCCGAGATCCACAAGGAGAACGCTGCATTTGCGTACACCTACTGAAGAATATAGTCATTTGCAACTGGCTCCCAGATCTCGTTTCTCCGCGGAGAATTGGGAAATAGAGCATGGAGTGATATACCTCGTCAGATGGGGCTAGTTCCAATCTCGAATCAATACTTCTGGTTTGGATGCCGTCAAGACATGAGGCGCTGAAGGGGACGATGCTCAGAGATAGAGGTCTGGGAGCCGGATCACACAGGATTTAAGGCAGTGGTGAATGAGTTGAAAGAATTTTCACCTAATTCGAACGGTGAGTATTTTGAAAACTAAAAGTACGATGTTCTGGAGTATCGGCATCAGGGCACGTAAACAAAACAGAGTCAGCAGCAGTCAGGTTTCATCCGATCACATCATATATCTCACCAAATATCGTGCATGTGCTCAAGGAGAAACCACTGTTTGTTGCCGGCAGGCAGGAATAATCCAACTCACTCCTAAGATTAAAGAAGGAGCCCGCCTTGCAAGCAGATGTAGGGCAAATTCGTTGTGAAACGTCCAGCTTGCTCCACCCAGAGAGCCTAGGCCCGAGCGTTTCGCAAATCTGCACTTCGTAAGGTAAGCAACTTGTATTTGTCGTCCGGAAGAAGTACAAGAACCGGGATGTTCTGACTTCTACCATCGAAGCGCCAGTAAGGAAATACAGTACGGTGTCTACTGTCGTTCCAAAGGCACGAGTCACCGGACAACTTTCTTGGGGACACCTCCGACAAACGATCTATCCATGTAGTAAAAGCAGGGCGAGAGTGACCTCAATCAAAATGGGGTGCTTACCAGATATTGACACACTTCCCGTTCGATTTGAATATTTTACAACATTGTCCGAAGTCAGCGTGGTGAAGGTGCTTGTAAGGGACGAGAGAGTGGCTACTTGAGAGAAGCGCGCAAGATCTAAATTCGATCACAGGTCTGTCAGAGTGGGCATATACCTCCCAGTTCAAGCAGATGATGGTCAAGAGACAAACAGATGGATCGAAACTCCATTGAGTTGGCACTCGAAGCACGCACGCGGTGATTCGACTTCTGACCCTAAAAATGGTATTCAGACCAAGACCCCCTTTTCCAAGACTACACTATGACACATACCTTCGTATAGTTATTTGCGCCGACGTGCCTTGGAAGATTCTCCTAAAGCACAATATGTGTGTGAGAACTAATAATTCGAAGAGAGGAATCGAGGAAATGGAAATGCTAACCGGGCACGACCTCAGACTGTCCAGAATTACAGAGAAGATTAGTAACTTCCATGTATTCGAATTTGGCACACATGTCAAAGCACCTGCCGTCCTGGTACGTATGTCAACAAAATTCAATTGGTGAGTCCACGGAAGCGAATAAGCCTCCAACTGACCGACTGATAATTCTAATCCTCAGGCCTTGGGCCCAGGCTCAAAGTTCTTGTAATTTTGTCGTTGACGGGCAGAAGTATATGGACGGTGGAGATACCTCTACCCCGCCCGTTTTCGTCTCAGTCGCTTGACTATACGAAGGGACCTGTCTGTATATACTTACCACAGCTTGCAGAATCAGAAGGATTCGGTTATCAGACCTAAATATAGGGTGAAAAATGACAGGCTTCCTTTCGACTTTCACGCAAGCATCCCACAGTACGCCTCCCTCCCAGCCAGCTCAGGTCGGTATTAAGGCGGCGGTGCCTCTAAAACCTTAAGCTGAGAACCAGTAAGTAGATCAACCTATTGCGCAAATCGGTATGGCGAAGTTGAATTCACCTTTGATTCACCTTGAGGAGACCTTGAGACGACGTGGGAGTCAGATTGGTAAGAAACCCTGACAGAGGCTGAGCGATGAGCCCCTATCAAACCCTAAAAAGATACATACAACGAATCGCACGACTTGACCAGCGCTGTCCGTGTCGAAAGCAAGTACCAGCTGGCATGCACTGAGATGGCATCAAGATACAGATATGTTACGGGGTTTCAACGAGACGTTGAACACAGTCTTGCGCATTGAGGTGAACACGTTCGTCGGCGTGAGTACACGCATTTCTCATTTCGGGAACACACATGGCGAATGTCCCTTCTAGAACTTCAAAGACACTAACAATAGAACTCGTGGGGTTTCCCTTGAATACACCAAGTTGATAGCTTACCATCGGTAGCCGGAGATTGAGGTTGACGCTATAAACATAGAATACATTTCGTAAAGGGATTTGGAAGAAACTGCCCGCGTACGCCCTGTGAGCAAACCCGGAGAAACTACTATTGCTATCGGAACGCGTCGCAAGCTTGTAATACCGAGAGTTTCTTCGGTCGGATGTATTTCAGGCTACAAAATTGTATCCTTGAGGGTCTGGTCCACGTTTGATCCAACTTCTCTAAATAAAGTCGCTGGACGGTACAAACAAGACTATCCTTAGACTCGAATGCTCTAGTTGTGTCAGAACCAAAGTAGGCAGAGGCAGCTCTTGACGACGTTGAGGGCGATGATAGTTCGTGTACAGCGTCCGAGGGAACCCTTAGATTTAAGAAGAACCGCCAGAATCGTCTAAGAAACATCGAGTAAATGCATGAGGAAAAATGCAAAGCATAATAAACATGCAACGCACCTCCATGGCCCCTAACATTCTTTTCATTCATCAATATGGCCCTTCATGTCCGTTATGAAAGGAGGCGGAGGGGGCATAGGTTGCCGGAGAGCCACCTGAGCAAGTCTCGCGCCTTCGAGATGGTTCGGTTTCTCCGCGAGCTCCGCCGCAGATCGCTGGTGTTTCGCACTGTGTGTACCTTGGCTGAAAGCAGGGTACCGAGTGGGAACACGATATTCACGTTGTGTGACACGAAGAGATCCATAGATTCCACGGAGGAACACATCCGACACCCTAGCATGTTATTTCGCGGCTTGCAGTAAGCTTGAATGCGTCATCGCCACGAAGGAGACAATCGAAGACCACATGTTGATTGTAAGGCTTCTCGATAACAAAGTTAAACGAGATAACGGTCATTTGACAGAGAGGAACGAGGTTGATATTTGCATCCGGAAATTGAGGGTTCGAACTTCGAAGCTACCATTCGGCGAAGGCTTCCACTGACAAGAATGGTCCGAGTGACAAATCTGTTTCCAGATATCACCAATTAGTCCCAAGCCTCCAGCGGCACCATTGCGTAGGTGCCAGGTCGGCCCTTCCAATTCTCTTGACGCATACAGCCTGGACTCTGAAGGGTGAACATTTGAATGTCGTGACTCGTCAGCGAAGAGCTTCCTACAGAGGTCCCGAGGCCCAGGATTTGACAAACCTTCTGTCAATCGCCTTTGTCTGACCCCCTTTCCTCGGGAGCAGTCCAATGTACCATGTCCCAGATGCATCTGTCTATCGCCCTCTCGCCTTCTTTCTTTCGAAACGATGACTAGACGCACCCCTGAATTCTGACCCTCGGATGTTGGGTGCCGGTAGCCTCAGGTAGGCTTGATCAAAGCTTCCGATCCAGGCAGGAATGACGTGCGATGTTCAGTGGGTGACAGGTACTAATATTGCGTTGCGAACGGACGTTGCATGGTGTAGGGTGCAGGGACGTTCAAGGACGATGCAATACACAAGTTCAACCCACTTCAGACAACCAGCCGATCAACGGAACGGACCAACAAGCTAGGCCGCCGCCGAGTCCATCACCGCCATTTGGCGGCCGCGGCAGCCTGAGTTTGACATTGCCTGCAGGCGTACAACGGCGAGCAGCGGCAAAGGGTAACGTTAACCAAGCAAATGGGAAGGTATACTCTGGTAGATTCTGGGGGCAATTGGTGGATTCAGACGCTCGAGCCGGCCATAGACAGTTAAGTATGAACTGGTGTGTGGGTTAACTTGCTCCTAGTAGTTGCCTTCCTGTTAAACGATGATTGCAATTCGCAGAGTACGGCGTGAAGGTAGTATGCACCACCAGCTTCTATGTGTGCCGAAATCCATGGTCTGAGCGGTACTATGTAGCATTAGTCTTTGGAACGACTGAGTGGAACTGGGCTCTGGGCCAGATCGAACGTTGCATTCGGAGGGTCCGGTAACATCGTAAGTATCGGAACAGAAGATAGCTCAAAGTGTTCCATGTCTCTAGACTACACCCTATGTGAATGTTTGCGGGAATATTTGAATGCAAATAATAAGCGCCCAGACATCGCATCTTGAGTGACCAATGTTCTGTCTGAGTTCTTGTACGCTGCATATTCGCGTGCGACAGTCCCTTAGCTTGATAGTCTGCAAGGATATCCGAAGTCTTCGTGTCACTATAGGGGTTCATCTCATACACTGCGCGATCAGATAATAGCTATAATTCGGCGAAAATGTGTTGACAGGTCCGATGGAATGAACAATTGAGCGACATGGTCCTTCTCTCACGCCTTACGGATGGAATGTATACGCACAAATTAGTTTCTCTTTCCAGTTGCAATGGACCCCGATAAGGTCAATGGGATACTGCTGGGACGGTTTGACCGCGTGGACACTCCCATGCGCGCTATCATGCTGCCCTCTGCCCTCGCCCCACCCCGAAATTATCGCTAATACGGGCCCGGTGCGCTGTCACCAACCCAAGATCTAAGCCCTTACGCACATTCTGTAGATAACGACCAACGCCACTTACCGGACCCATACCAAATCCTCCCCTTTGGGCGACAGGACACTGTCAGTCTCTGATCGCATCGAGGAGAGGCAATTGAAAAATTTCCGCCCACCACGGTGAATGGATTTGTAGCACTTCAATTCATTGAAAGGCTAACTAAAGTACTGAGCGGCTGGTTTCATCGCGTCAGTCCCGTTTATATTCTGATTGCATCACGGTGATCGCAGCGGAGAAACTAAAGGGGGTCCTTTGCGGGAGTTGCTTCGCGCATCGCCAACATCTGCATGAGCATTCAAACACATCGTGGCGACAAGGCTTCTAATTTCCTGCAGATGCTAGGTGGCCACGGTCATTCCACCATGCAGATATCGAGTCTTGCTGCGCAACGGGAAGTCGATGAAATCGGAGCCCACTTTTGGTTACATACATTCAGCAGTCTGTGTGCGTGCAATAACTGTGCAACTGGAGCTAAGCTGAGTTACCAACTAGGCAAGTTGATTTGTGGCCCCACTGTATGCTGTACGTGGTTGGGCTTGACTCAATGGGTTCCAGCGTTTCCTGGGTAGCGCAGGAGAAGCTGATCAAGTTTTATCTTCCCAAATCTCGCATTGGGAACGAACAACGCTCTACCACGGAACGCTCTCTGCTCACTAGCCTGTCAAGGTGCTTATCTGCACCAATTGCTATCTTTACAAATAAAACAAACCCTTGTCATCTGAATGACCACCAGTGCCGAGTCGGATTGGTTGCTCGCAGACAGCTCAAGTTGAACTTCCGCATTCTCGGGCCCATTGGTCGGATATTGACTAAAGCGAGGTGAGACCTCAGACTCAATCAGTATCATAGTAGCTCCTAGTACTGTTTCGACGTATAGGTCCGGGAAGTGGGCACAGATGTGCATTGCCTTGACTAATCCCGCGTTGAGTTTATTTTTCCCTTTGAGCCATGGGTTCTCGGGCTGAGTCATCTACACGAACAGCCTTCCAGTCGCTTTGCACACAGAAGAGCGCCAGTGAGATTAAAGGAACGCAAGAAGATTCAGCTAACGCTTCGGCATACGGCAATCCATCAGTGCGATCAGGGATCAAGCGCCAGCCGAGACACGGGAGAGGATGAGAAGTCGGAGTTGCCACCCCATATATGAATCGACGGATAGATTGTGCCCGAGACGATACGTATGTAAGTATTTAGCATCGAATTGGAACAAGTCGGCCAATAGGCAGCGATTGTGGACGCAATGTCACACATTGAAGTGGAGTATCAACAGTAAACGGGCATTTTAGTTTCCACGGGTTTCTCGACCCAGAAACCCTAGGTCCATTTTTGCGGAAACTGAGTTTGGCCTACGGAGTATAGACTTGGGTACCGTAGGAAATCTATCAAAAGCAGAAGAGAATACATCTAGGTGTGAAGTGGTTTCCAGGTTCCGAGGTTTCTCAGGTTTGTAGGTTTCAGGAAACCTTGAAACTGCGAAAAACCAGCAGAAACCCGGAAACTAAAATCACATTTTACTGACGTCATGTATGGATTCTATTGTCCATCGCGTGAACGAACAGCTGAGAGCGACAGTACCGCTGCCGAAAGATGGGTAGGGTGATCGATCGCTGTAAAAGGCGTGCAAGTGGACAGGTAGGTTCGTTGTCAAATACACCTATTGTCAAGCGTGTTCATCAGGAATATTTTGCAGAGGTTCTCCATCACAGAATCCGAGAAAACTCTAGGAAACCTGGTAACCGGGTGACCTGGAAACCTATAAACCTGCTGTAAAAATAAGTATAAGCTACCGAAACCTAGGAAACCAAAAAAACTAATACCACGAGGCTATATACAATATTTAGAGTAGCCTTATGTATTTAACACGATGTGAGACAATGTAAGAATAGGGCAAGACAGAAACAGTGTATGGTTTACAGTAGAAATTAGTCTCGCAGAGCATACCGGTAGCAGTTAATTTCTGAGTTTTTGAGCGCTTCCAGGTTTCCTGAAACCCTAGAACCGAAAGACACCCACTGACACCCGGAAACAAATCTGACATTTGCTGATGACTTGCTGCTGAAACACCTATATCAACCAGCAGTATTTTGTACAGGATAAATCGGCGTTTCGATTGATCGCTATTTCACGACAATGTATTTGGAGTTCCGATACAATTGGCCAGTTGCCTCAAATCAAACAGCAATCAATATACCACTCGCCTGAATAAACGGCGAAAACTCCGGACATGAAGGTTCAATATCACAATAAAGTCCATCTGCCAACTCTGAGGGTCAGTCATAAATACTAGATCTGTCGCAGTAGCGCCCAATGAAGCCTACTCCAGACCTAAATTGGCGCCCGTACGAATTTCAACAGCCGCGAGTGAGGCCACTGCAATCCCCGCGTCCATCCCCATCCACGCAAACTCGCAAGGGCGCACCACGCAAGGTCATGCAGCGCGTGTGGATGGACCCTAGCTGCAGTCAAAGACAGCGTCCCCGGTGTCGGAGGGAAGCCGTAGCGCTGCACAAAGGCATGCATCATATATCTATATCGCGCGTCATTCATGTACATAATGATAATGATCCTCTATACCTGTCATGTGAGCCCAATAACCCAGGGTGAGCTGTTACATGCACTATGACGACACAAGCAAGAAGAAGATAATATTAATCATAGTGACATAGGCCTTGTGACCGGCTTGGTCCGTGCACTGCGGCAGCTTGTCAGGGAATCAGAGGATGATCTGAAGATTCAGAATTCGCTGGAAACAGTTACTTACGAACCGATACCAGCCGAGATGCCTCGCACCGATGATCGCGACCCCACGCACGCGGGATAATCAGAACTCGAATGCAGAGTAATGCCAGTGCTGGTGCGGGGTCTAGACCAGTGGAGCGTATGTACCATGTACGTAGACGAAAGAACGTTTTGCGATGTACTACAAGGTCACACACGGGCATACTAAATTCTCGACTCTCGTGAAGATCAAACTGGAGCTCGCACGCAGTACGAAATGCAGCCAAAAGGTCCGCATCCAGACTGGCTCTACCCGCACCGAGCGTCCGAAGGCAGCTGAATTCTCGAAGCTTGTTTTTAACCTCTAGTACCGACAGCCAATTGCGGTCCAACTTTAAGCTGAGCTGGCTCGGCCACTGGCAGAAGCTCATGCCTTGAACTCCGCTTTGTCTTTGGCGCCGCTCCACTTCTCCAACGTGTTTTCCATTACTGGGACTTCGACTCGCTCCGGTAAAGCACTCACATGACACACAGCCAGCGCTCGAGTCTCCAAATCACACACCCACGCACACACCCCATTGACCGGAGATGCCCAGGCCGGTGATGATGATTAGTAGAGTGATTGATACCACATACAACACTCAGCGAGTAAAGGGGTCGCTCCGGACTTCCGGCGATTCAACGTACATATATGTACTGAGCTATCTCATCCAAATCACCACATCGAATTATGTAGGGGACCCATGATAGCGCTCGTTGAGTTGTACGTAGCTGAAACACCTTGCTTACTAGCATGCCCAGAGATAACGGACGGTGATACCAGAACTCAAGCTCAAGCCGTACGTACCTGACCTGCCAGTCCAGGTTGATGGTTTCCCTAGTAGCTTGCCGAGTCTGGTTCCTGTCCCTTTGGCGATCGTGCTTCTAGACTCTACAGCTGTGAGGGGAGGCACGCAACAGGAGACTGGAGCCCCAGTAAGGGCTTATCAGAAAGTGGCGGGGAGGTGGATAATGGAGAAGGAATCAGAGAGTCGAGGACGTCGGGTACAAGAAGCCCCCTGTCACCGAGGTCATCGCACACAAGTGCGTAGGGTGTAAGATGTACATATAGGGTCAAGGGTACCACGCAGACCGAGTCTTACAGAAGGACCTTCTGATGCGCATCAGGTCAATTGAATAGAGCCCTGCCGTCTAATAAAAGAGGGTTGCCATCATCAACAATTCAATTCCAGTAGAACGAGGTATGTATGCATTCGCTAAAAATATCACCGCACATAGCTCGATAGTTTCACCGCGGCCGATATATATACAGTCGAACCTGTCATAACCCATACTCTTCCATGGACAGAGGCAGGTATGGGTTATAAGCGACTATGGGATACCACAGGTGTGCTAAAAATAGATAAATAAATTTGATTTTTTTGAACATTTTCTGTGAGATGGTAGATTCACGTCGCGCGTTGGGTACCGTTAGTAGCGCCCAGTGGTGGATCGAGTTCAGCCTCAAACTCACGATTTCGCCCATTCCTGGCACTTGAAGCTTCGGAGCGGTGATTATCGATTAACCCTGACCCAGCAAAAGTCAAAAGCAAATGGTTCTCCAGACCTTCAAATCCTCGCAAGACATGAAAAATGGTATGAGGTATGCTACATCTGCGGAATTTGACTAATTTTCAACTAAATGTTCTTCCCATAGCCACCGAATTTCTGTCCACGCTATGGGTTATGGGGCTTCAGCGACTATGGGTTATGGGGGAGTTTTCCCCACTCACCAACTCGGTGGACGCCAAAATGTATGGGTTTCCGGAGATTATGGGTTATAATAGATATGGTTTAGGACAGGTTCGACTGTATTAGGATACACCCCTCCGCAAAGTAGCTAAGTCCAGCTATCACCGTAGGCACCCTCGGAACCCGGATGTTTCATCCCGAACGCCCGAACGACTTCGCGCGCGCGAAACAGGACCCTAACTTATCGATGATCCCCCATCCGGCCAAGGCAAAGCCAAGGTACACACAACGACTGCCTCAGCCCCATTCAGAATAGAACAGGCATCGGAATCAGCGGACATGTGCGGTATGTCGAGATCAGTCGCTAGACTAGGAGTCTGGCGATGATGATATCGATCGTTCCTCCTGTCCCGTCGCGTGTTCGAAGCAGACAAAAGAAGGACGTCGGACTTGAATTCTTGGAGTTCAAGGGTAATGTATATCCATCCATCCATCCATCCATCTTTCAAGGATCTCGATTTAATATCTCAACTCAACTTCCTCCGGTGGGAGTGGAGGGTGAGTGTGGTGTTGGATCACACGGCTGAATAGCCGGTGTACACGCGAGTGTTATGTACCAGTTAATATATTGTACTCAATTACTTACTTACTTACATTTGTATGATATAAATATGAAAATGGAGCTGCAAGCGTAAAGCCAAGCCAAGCCTCGCACCGGTGCCCCCGATGTCTCCGTCTCGCCTTTTGGGGTAGTTCACGCCAAGGTTGTCTGGCGTCTAAGACGACGCCCGACTGATTGGATTATTCATTCATTCACCCATCATCGGCATTATGGCGACTGTGAATAATCAACAGCGCTGAGCATAGCTTTGTCCATGTACATAACTTGCGGTATGCCACCCCCGCCCGTACATACACCGGCCGGCAGCAAGCTGCGAGGTGCCGACATCCAGCGCCAAATGTTCAAGCGCTCAAGCTCGCCGGTCTATCCTTACGATTGAATACACGGCTTTAACCGCTTCCGGCACCGGGGGCTCGTTCACCATTATAACCGTAGCCGCACTGGCGGATCCTTCAAGTTCCTCGACATTCAGGCATCACCTCCATCACCCCGAGTCCCTACATAGCCGCCCGCCATCAGCTCCGAGACCGACTTTGTGTGCACAGAGTCGCACTTGCCGGTCAAGGTAAAACTGAGGTTAGGGAGGTTGAATTCAACGGACGTACGATGGAAGACTGTGTCGGCGATACACAGAAAACACTAGACGCACACAGACGAGCTGATATGAACAATGTCTATACGGGTGATGGTCGTGGTTACAGTATAAGGTAGAATACCTAGTCTACTGATCGGACGCGTGCATATAAGTGTCATCCTTACATACGAGCATGTAGTATATACACCAGGCGTGCGTTTGTATAGTATAGTATGGTATGGTATGGTACCGCCGTTGGATCTGGATGAAGGTAGAGCTTCGGTGGGTTCGAAGATGCTTCGCGGGAGAACTCTGAATCTTTGATCAGTCGAGTACGTGAAATCGTAGGCGATGCATATCAATGGATGAGTTCGCAGAGATGCCGATGGGTCGGAGAAACGGAAGGAGGGGTACTGATGCTTTAGATTCTGCATTGCCTAGAATTGGGGGACTCGTTGAGAGGCTTTAGCGTTTAACAGAAACCTGCGAACGTCCGGCTTAAAGGTCTATGTGACCATCTACCACTGGACAGTGCCTTAAGACGTATATCGATCACTGAACGCATGATAGAAGCATTGAGAGGTGCAGAAGGTCTTGGCTCTGTTCAAGCTGCATCTGAAAATAAGACGAGCAAGTTGAGTCCTGCAGACCAGGCGGAAGTCAAACTCTCCAATCAGGAATATTGATACAAAAGGACAATGAACATGAACTTCTGTACAGGTCACCCCCTTTCCGTCAGAAGTGGACACGCCGTGCGGACTTGGTCACTTGAAGCTGGCCTTTTCTCCAATCAGCTTTCGCCATCTGGAGTTTCTCCTGCGCAAATATATACGTGGGTGTGCTTCTTATGTTTTGCCTCGCCATAGAACTGGGAACATTCCCAAGGCAAGGCTGGGAGCTTCCAGGGCTTCGACGATGCTTCGCGGGAGAGCTCATCATCATCCATCTCTGTACATCGCAGTCACGGTGTGCGTGTGTAAGCTTGCAATTGATGCGTCGGCTGTCCGTTCGTGAATACCAAGCAAGTTGGACGGGGATTAGGTACCGAACGGAGGCGGGGACTCCCTTCCTGTACTGGCGCCGCGGCCACCCTCAGGCTCCGCCGATAATCTCAGCGCTCATCATAGCCGACAACCCGTCAGAAGTCATACTTGACCACCATCACAGTTCAACCGAGCAAGAAATTCCAAGTACTACATATAGTCGTCGGTTGAGCCCGAGCTTGAAACATGTATGTGCAATATAGTATGAGCCCAGACACGTACAATAACATGACCAGCGCATAACCAAGCTGTTTGTGCATGACGAGGGCCATTCGGCAGCCTCCATTGCCGCCGCAAGTATTCCCGCAGATCCTCGGAAGGGGGACGCGAGCTTGCTTCGTTTTCTCATGCTCGTGTTCAGAACTCGTAGAATGAAGCTCGAGGAAGGAGGGAAAGGCTGCAACTTCCCAGTGGTCGTGTTTGCTTTCTCATGTCCGTGTCATATGTCGCGGAGTGGAGAATGAGGAAGGAGGGGTAGGAAGATGAAATATGTGGAGGAGGGGGAGGAGGAAAAAGGAAAAAGAAGAAGAAGGACTTGACCCTGAGGACAGGCAAAGACAAAAAGAAGATGGAGAAGGAAAAGGAAGGCTTGACTGGGAAGCGAGACGGTGAACTCTAGGTATACGTAAACGTGCGAGTTAGTTGAGCGTCGACTCTCGAGTGCTGGTCTTTCGTTCCCATGGATGATTGGATGGGATCCCCGGGGTTCCTGTTGCGGTAATGAAGATGATGATAAGAATCAAGATGATCATTGGGCGATTCGAATGAACGTTGACCAAGTACCTATGTGGACTCGGGAAAGCTCCAACAAAAGACGGATTAAGCGCTCACGCCAACCCGAGCTGCTTGAGGATCAATCGAGTAGTAGACAGTGGTATTTATATGCCAAGAATCACTGCTGCGCGTCACTGAGGAGAACAGGTGTACTTGGACACCCGGGGCTAAAAGGACATGAACATTCGCGGCATTCTGCTCCGCACATCCGATCAGAAGCGTGGGCGCGACGGCGTTCTCAAGTCAACGGAGAGGTACTACTACTACAAGTTGATGGAATGATAAGATGTGTGCGTGTATGGTTATCAAATCGGGAAAAAGGTAGAGCTAATTTACCCGTGGATTATCTCGCACATCGCCGTTGGGAATGCAATTTGGTATGCTAGGAAACAGATGGACTGCATAGAAGGAGAATGTATCCAGTGGGGCTGTGACGTGGATTGTGGATTCGAGTCGCAGCAAGATCGGCAGACGACGGCCGTTGGTGGTGGACGGAGACGGCTAGATCGAAAGCCGAAAAGAAGTGTTGATTCCGACAAGACTCGAGGACGGCGATCTGGTGTTTGGCTGACGATGGACCAGGAACCTGGACCGGGGCGAGGAGGAGACGCAAGATGTGATCCCCGATCAGCAGCTGAGATGTGGGAAACGAGCTAACCCCGTGGGGAACCACTTTGTTAATTTCCGCCCTGTTGGTTGCTCGGCGTTTGCCTTTGGAGAGATGAAGCAGCAACTTATTTATAACGAGGGGATTATAAGCTCGGACCGACTCTCTCTCTCTCTCCCCAAACGATGGACAGTCTGCCTCTGCCACTCCTTGAGGAAATCGCATTCCACCTCGTCACAGGAGAGCCCGCCGACCTGCTCCGGAGTCTGGGCTACCTCCCGCCGTTGTTGCGCCTCAGCAAGTCTGTCTCCGCCCGTCTCTCGCCGTCCTCCGCCACAAATCTCTATGCCCGCCTATGCCGCTTCTTCCTCGACACCGCCGCCGTCAGCCGCCGCTGGTGGTCCACCGCACGCGAGCCGGCGACAGGCGGGCCAACGCGCAGCGCATACACGGCGCACCTCATGAACGTCTGCCGCACCCTCCGCTTCTACAAGACCCTCGCCCGCCAGATGGGCAGGACGACGGCCAGCACGGACGACCGGGAGCGCATTCAGCGTCTCTTTGGCGACCCCGCCCTCCCCGACCACCTCATGACCACCTACCTCCTGCTGCTCGAGAACGACGGCAGGAATCTCCGCGTGCTGCAGGACGTCCAGGCGTATACCTGGGTTAGGTTTCTGGTGCTCAAGCGCCTGTGGGAGGGCAGAGAGTACAACGACGGATGGCCAGTCGAGAACGTGCTCAACACACTCAGCCTCTGGGTGCTCTGGATGCTCACCACCGACGACGAGCTGCGGCAGGAAACAGACGGAAACCGCGAGATGCTCGTTAATCTCGTTCTGCCCTTTGCGACCGTTCCTTATCGTGTATGTGTCTTGTACCGTTTTGTATTACCACCACTGATCGCAGCAAAATCTAGTATGCAACTGCCTATGCGCCTCCAACCCATTTCACGCTTCCCCTGCCCAATGTGCCGATATACCAGACCCCTGTCTCACTTGGTACCGCGCACGGGCCATTCCCGGTGTACTACTCGCAGCCCTTTCTCGAGTCCAACATTGTCGCCGCGCCCAAGCACATTCCAACCCGCGCGGACCGTGCGCCGACAGCCACAACCTTTGACCGCATCCCGCCCCGCCGCCCCCCGCCAACCCCTATCAACACCCACCGCCACCCCAGCCAAGGCGTCCGAGTATTCTGGTACTCGTCCCCAGCCCTCTTCCAACGCGACCTCGACCGCAACGGCCCGACCTACGAAAGCCCCTACGCACCACTTACAGTCTATCCCCCACCACTCAGCGCACCCGCCAAGCTCCTCTTCCTCTCCAGACGCGAGCTCACCAGCTGGCCGATCCCCAATGGCATCCCCGTCCGCAGGCCTGCTGCTGGTGAACCGGGCGAGTGGAGGCACAGTGGCCCGACCCGCGCTGACCTCGTCGAGATTGCCGGCTGGAAGATTGCCAAAGTGCGAGGGACGACGGCGGGCGACGTGAATCTGAACACGGCCACCTCGCGCGACTATGAGACGGAGTGGCATAGGATTCTGCAGTGCGGCGACATTCGGGGTGAAGAAGAAGAGGAGGACCGGCTGCCCACTGCGCATCTCTGGCGCAAGTGGAGCCTTGGAAGGGTATATGAACGAGGGATGTTGACGGGTCTGTGGCAGGGGTATTTCTACGTGAGTCTTTCATTGTTCTCTTGCCCTGTCCAAGCTGACACCGGGCTCTACATAGATGCCAGACGAACCCGCCCTGCTCTCCATCGCGCGCAATAGGGGTATGGCGAGCAATTTCGGCGAGGTGAACATGGTGCTGGCGACGCGGCCCTTGTTTGTGAGGTTGGAGGAGCACGGGTATGTGCGTGGGCCGGGGCTGGTAGAGGCTGCGGCTGCGGGCTCGCTCGAGGGGTTGGTGAAAAGGAGCACTGCGAGGGGGATGAAAAAGTGGAAAGCGAACGCCAAGGGCAAGCGCACCAAACGCGGGTACAGGCTTTACCTTGCGCCCCGGGACAGTGAGTATCATGCGCAGAGCCAGAGCGACGAGGAAAGTGTGCAAGGAAGCATGGACCTGGACCTCGACGAGATTTTCACCGCCCACGAGCTCGAGTCGGATTTGGATTCAGGTTCACAATCAGAGGTGGAGGGTTCATCTATGGACTCGGATTCAGAGTCGGCGTATTCCGTCCCCCGTCCCTCGAGCGAGGAACAGAGAAAGCGGGAGGAGGCGGTACGCAAGCGGAGGTGGGTCTTGAAGGAGGTTGAGAGGTGGAGGCTTGGTGCTTCGAGTGGAAAGGCCGGTGGGGATCTGGATGCGGCGGGTCTGTGGGAACGCAGGCCTGTGCCTGTTGCGCGTGCCAACACGAGTTTGAGAACGTTTGAAGAAGTTGAGGAGGAGGAGGTTGAGGAGAGTGGGAGTAGTGTTGGGGATGATGGGGATGGTGGGTGGATGGGAGAGGGGGAAGGGGAAGATACGGCCATGGCTGGGACACCTACACCGACAGGTCCACCCCTCACAGCCAAGTGGCCGTTTGGAGAGGACGAGCTGGTGCGGCTCACTAATGAGTTTATACACGATTCTCCGGACCCCGCTTCCACATCCACGCACAAGCAAAATCAAAAGCTCGACCCCGGTAGAAAGATGAAGGCGAAGGCGAAGAGGAGGATGACGACGCGGTTGGTCACTGTGCGCAGGCAGAGGGAAAGTTTCTTGGATGATAATATGAACAATGCGTGGTTCCCTGGTGTACCCGGCAGCCTTGTCTGGGATAAAGTTGGGCAGAGGATTGGGGCGGCCAAGGAGGGCGGGGTGGGTGAGGATGTGTTGGGCGATGGGAGTTGGGAGGATAGGTATCTGCGTGCTCAGCGGCTTTTGCTCGGTACTGTGAATGGGAATCAAGAGCACGAGCAAGAGCAGCACGAGTTGAAACAGGAAAAGGAAGAGGAGGAACGACAGCCGTTGGACGCGGTCAAGTTTAGGATTGTGGACGTGCCGAGACAGACCGAGGTGGATGCGACGATCCGGAATATGAGGGTGAATGCGGGTGTGGTTGTTGATCCTGCGTTTGCGAATTGGAGTAATTGTGGGGAGAGTGAGGTTATGAGGGGTGTGTTTGGGGAAGGGAACAGGGGGGAGTGGGTGTATGAGACTTTTGGGGTTGGGGTTGGTGAAGATCCGGATGAAGGTGGGGCAAAAGGTGTTGGGGGTAGGGAAAGCGTCCATGAGAGGATGGAAAAGGCGCGGGAGAGGGGTGCGGTTGTGAGGGGTGTGCGAGCCAAGGATCGACATGAACATGACCATGGGGAAGGAGAGTACGAACCGGAGATTTATAGTTACCTACATCCGGGCTGTTTGCAGTGTCGTGAGCGGGAACGGGTGGTTCGGGATGCAAAGGTTGTTGAGAAGGCGTTGGAGCTACTTGGGAGGGAGAGGCGGAGGAGGGTGCGGAGGCAGAGGGTGCGTCGGGAGAGGAGGGAACGTGAACGTGGGAAGGAGAAGATGGGTGGTAGGAGTGGGAGTGGAGAATCGGATGGACGGGTACGTGAACCGGTCCAGTCGCAGGTCCAGACCCAGGTCTTGAACCGTGACCCTCTGAACCCTCTCGCGCATTTGGCGCCTGAGCAGAGGAAGAAGATGGATGAAGAGGCGGAGAGGTATTTTGCGAGCATTGGGATGGGTGCAGAGTTTGTGGCGATGAAAGCTCGAGAGGCGACTTGGGCTTCGCGTTCGGATGATGGGGAGGGGGATGAGGAACGAGAGAGGAGGGAGGTTGTAGAGTTGAATTTTGGACGGGGGAGTGGGGCTGGGATTGGTGTTGGAGGGGCCCCGTCTGATGGTGGATATGGGGATGATGATGATGATGAGAGTATGTGGGACGATGAGGAGGAAGATGATGAAGAGGACGATGCGGATGCGGATGGGTGTTACACCCCGCCCAGTCTCGCCTCGCACTCGTTTAGGCCCTGTACCGACGGCGTCGAGGACGTGATCGTCACCGGCCTGACCGACCTCTCGCACTCGCTCGCCTGGGGTCCGTATGTCTTTTACGGCCGCGTGCGGCCCTGGGACGGGCTTGTTGGCCTGCTGCGCATGAGCGTCGCGGTGCCTCCGCCGCGGGATGGCGAGGTTGATTATAGCTTCACGCGCCATGTGAGGGCGCATGATGCGGGTGGGCGGGTTGCTGAGCGGGGGCTGGACAAGATGTTCTTTTATGGGTATGTGCATGCTGGGAGGAGCATTGTGGGGAATTGGAGGTATGTGGGTGTGGATGCGTGGGCGCCGACTATGGAGAGCAGTTTTGTGGTTAGCAAGAGGGAGGAGTAGGGGGATGTGTGGGTTTAGAGTGTTGTTGCCCTGTTGCTGGCTTTCGTGGTTTCGGCTTCTGTATATCTATGCATTTTCGGTTTCGGTTTTGGCGAGTCATCGACGTCTTTCAATTTCAATTTCGTGGCTTGGTTTCTATCTCTATCTATCTCTTCAGTCTCTCTCTCTCTCCACTCCCCATACACGCATCTGCTACCTACGACCATCACCGACATATGTACACAACCCAACGCACTATATCTTGTTGCCTCGGCTTCTTTTTGCATATTCTTTTTATCTCGTTCTCGATTTCGATTCCCAATTCTCTCGATTCATTCATCGCCATGTTGTATTACCCGCATCTTATCCATATATCAATATACTACTACCAGTTATTACTACTTACTATTACTCTTTCTTCTTCTTGCCCGTCCGTTATCCCTAGCCTACATATCCTCACTCGAAACTCGGACTCGTACATTCCCTCTCCCTCCCTCGCATATACATACGACAAGATCATACGACAACTTATGTACCCCACCAAGTGTATTTATACAATTTATACAACCCTATCTGCTTTTTGGAATGATGATGATAACGATTCGATACGTTAATGTTAATGTTAGACGACGGGTCTATTTGTCGAGTTCGCCTTGAACTGTCCAAGTTGCTGACGTTCGTAATCTTTGTCAACCGCTCCACACACGTTTTGTTTTCGCCAGCTCGGGAGGGTTATAGCGTTATACATGGAGGATCTGGTGGGAAGCATGCATGAATACATACATACAGCAGCAGCAGTTCTAAATCCAGATATCCAGATTCAAGTTAGACTATGTACAATTAAGAAATCAATAGGGCGACAACTCTATGAGATCCCTGAAACCCTGATCCACAATCACATTCAATTATCACAACCACAATAGCAAAAACAACCCCCGCGCTGAGCCCTGCAAGAGCTAGCTCTTAGAGCCTGCCTTTCCGGGAACGGCGAACTAAACAACCAAAGACTATTCATTCATTACGCCGTCCAAACCAAGAATGTACTGTGACGTACACCCCCGCAGCACAGCACAGCACCACAACCGGCGGGCAGCTTGACAAAGTTGTATTGAATCGCAAGATGTGATTCACTTGTTCGCAGATTCGGATATTGCCAGATTGCGCTAGATGATTAAGGAGGTGGTGAGTGAATGTGCCGTGCCGTTCAGTGCTGCTGCAACTCGCACGCCATTCACGTTTGGGGGGAACTGTTGGTGGACATGTGCGTGCCAAAAGTGGGGATCGGGACGTCCAAGGACGACAACTGCGGTTGGGATGTTGCTGCAGCACACGCGATGTGCACTGTCAATGGCGAATTGGCATGACAGTTCCCCGGCAATGGTCCCGAGCCCTTGCCAACGACCCCTTCCGAATCAGCAGTACGTACGATCCAGCTCCCTGCCTTCACAGTTCAGGGGTGCACCACTGCCAATTATGTCGTCGTGGTAAACTGTTCAAATGGGATCCCACCGCCAAACCTGTCACCGCTTCGTTGCTTCGTATGCATCTATTAGTCACAAGTCAAACAGGTCGGCCAGGAGCTCACAATTCCAATTGGCTAGCGCAAGGACGGCTCTCCGAAGTCCGTTTCTGACCTCAGTTTGCTAGGGAAGCCAACCCCCACGCCAGGTCGCCGTAGCGCCGCTCGTGGCTACCTGGTCAAGTGACAGTCAGCTGCTACGTAGGCACTTACCGCTGGGATAACTCACGATCCCACCACAAGCTACGCACAACGGCGTATCTTTGAACGGATACATTGAACCAAGCGAACGGAGCCTCGCGCGCTATCACTAGCTCCCCCTGCGTAACACACACCTTGGATCTCCCTGCAACGCCGCGTTACTTGTGTACTGACTGTGGCGCCACAACGCCACATCTTGCCCCTGTGTGAACAAGTATGTCGCCCACCGTCCAAACAAGAGTCTGGAACTCGTGACACAAGCATTAACGGCGTCTGAATCAGAAAAGTGGTACGTGAGCGTCCAGAAACGATCGCAATTCAATACGGGTACGTACATACCAGCATTCGACGAAGAACAGCTGCTCCAATCTTGTTCACAAACACCCAATACCCGCGCTGGCATTATTCACCAACTCCGTCAATATACTCGCACAAAACGGGAATCTGTGTAAACCCGGCAAAGCAGATGAGCCAGCAATAGACTAGATTTTGCCACCGCAGGATGCCACCCCTCCCTGAAGGTTCCAAGTCCCCGTTTGAAACCAGAGAAGGAAGAAGCTAACCATAGCCCCCGCGTTTTAAGCTCGACAAAAGAATCGCTGTGGCAAGTCAAGCCTCAAGGAGACAGTGGGTCCATTATTAGCGTTGAAAGGCACGCTTGGGACGGCCTCGGCGAAAAGGAAAAGGGAAGAGAAGGGATACCAGGGTGCTGGTAGTGAAACAACCGGCCGGCCATTGCTCCAGTCTTACGAAGACGGAGAGAAGCATGACCTGCCTCGTTGCTGAGAGTTTTAGAAGAATCGGCGCAGAAGCCACATCTGGACCTGGGGCGGGGATTCAAAACGCGGGATTGTCTTTGGTTAACGTTACCCCTTGATGATCGTATAGCGGCAACTTGGGACGATAAGGGCCCACCTTGCTTGGCAGAAGCTCCAAAAGAAACGGCGGCGTGCTCAACGCCCGAGATCGCCTTTAACTTCCCTACGGCTTGTACCGAGAGCATTTGCACCATTTACTACGGTTAGGCTTAGAAGATTGCTACCAGCGGATGAGAAAAGGGGGACTAACTTTATCTGAGTCGTGACAGGAACACGTAACCTCGAAAATGTTTCAAGCTAACAATACCTCACATTCTCACCCAAAGAACCCTCGTTTCTGGAGAAAAGTTTTTTTGTAATTCGCCTATGGGTCTTCGGCAGTCCTTGTAAAAGCGCCTGGGCAAGGTTTGATGAGACCTTGCCAACTTTAAAACAATGAGAGGAATTGACATACCTGGTCTAGGGCGCCCTTCTCTTTGGGAATACTGTGGAGGCAATTGAATGAGCTTAAATGACTTTGGGTGGGATTAAGATTTTGTCTGAAGACCTGGAAGGGAACAGGCGGCGACCGAAACTGCGTATCGAACGGCATTCGGTCCTGACATGCCTTTTTGGTCACCGTTGCGGGAACGAGGCCACTTTCCGCCGCAATTGGGCCGAACCCGCATTTCGTGCTAGTCCATAATGTCATACCAAATTATTGCAGGCAGCTTACTGGGGTTGTGTGCAGTTGTGCGAGTTGTAGAAGTGGCGAACACGGTCGGCGCTTTGCGAGAGCAACGTAGATCTACTGTTAGCGAACTCCATGGGTTAAGCAGAAATCTGGCAAGCCAATTCGGTTCTTGTCGAGGCAAAAGGCCTACTAGCACTTGTATCTCGATCAGTGTTTGAGAACATGCACAGCTACGACTCCTTGGTCTGGCCTTTTGCTGCCAGTGCCAGTGTGGATCTTGATAAATTGGCAGGACCGCGATAACCAGCCTGCAGCTGCGGAAGGAGATCTTCTGATGTTCGAGAGCGTACAACTCAATGAAAACGAGGCACCTCAGATCTCATCCAAGCCGACCTGTGTCCACTGGCATAAGATAATACGTATTAGCATTTTTTCAGCAATATCACGAAATGGATATATACTTACCAATAAGGTAGGAACGGAAGGCGAACGATCATCCACTTGAAAACCAGGAACGAAAAGTACCGCTCGAACGGAGCTGCTAAACCAGATAAGGCGACAGGAGTTTGAAAATGCGGGATATATGTGAACGTTCTAAGTACAGAAGCCTTTCCAAGAAAAATCCAATTATACAGTAAGCGGCTTCGCTTCCTTTTGAGCTACCCACCGAGGAGGATTTAGTCAAGATGAAACACAACAAAGAGGCAATACACATACCCATTGTAATGCGATCGCCCAGCGACAGAGCTATACCCTGTGTCTTGGCACGAATGCGGACATGTCCAGTCACAGTTCCCAGCTCGGTACGCTCCACGCTCAGATTCGCCAAAGCATCCTCACCTGGCAGGTCGAATTGTATGTCAGTGTTGTTAAAATAGAGAAACGGTAATGAACAACGCACCAAACAGACTGCGTGCATACATGTTGGCAGAAAGGAAATCGCAGTCGCCTGATGTGGCACCTTCAGGGGTCAGACACGACATGTTGGTAACCTTCATGACGTGGTTTAGGTATTCTCGGGGATCGCTAAGCACAACCACTCAGCAACTGTCCAAAAGCGCAAATTACAAGAAAGACGCTTACGATATAGGCGAGTTGACGTTAACCCTATTCTCCCACTCGAACTCGGTCCACATGCTTCTGAACTAAAAGTTTTGTCTTTATCAGTTTCGGGTAGAATATATGCGCTGGGAAAGCACAGTACTCACTTGGGCCTCATTGCAATAGGCAGGTTTGATGTAATCCATAATATCGATATGGATATCATTCAAGATCACACACGATTCGCCCATATTCGGTCCTTCCCAAAGGATGCTACCAAAGATAACACCAGTCTCAGTCGACGAGACCTTGATAGTTGCCTTGATACTCTGGAATCCATGGGGTGCGATGGTGAAGACAGATGGACGCTCTACGATCTTAAGGTCCCCAAGGGTCGCAAAGTCGATGCAGAGGTTCTGCAGGGTGTTCGGCGTTTGGTTGACAAGAAGGACGTCTAGATGGGAAGAGTGTCAACATCAACTGTGCGGAAATTGGTAAGCGAGGCAGGCTCACCCAAGAGGATATCAAAGCCGTGCATCTTGACAAAGGCTTCAGCATAGATGGGATCGGAGAAGCCAGTAAGCTGCGAGATCCTACTCAGGTTAGACATGAAGTCTTCCTGTGTCTCTGCGGAACCCGTCGCTTTGCTGACATCCTCATCATACTACCAACAGGATTAGCAACAATCGACATGGCAAGACAATCGACATACATCAATACCATCATCAGCAACCCGTTTGGAGAACTGTCTGAACGAGAGCAAATCGTCTACTTGCACCAGAACCTTCTTGGTCGTTTCTTTCTCTTTCTTCTCTGCAGCGCGTTTCTATTCAATTTCCAAGATTTAATGAATTTAAAGTGAATACGGATGTAAGGGAAGCAAACAAATACCTCTTGAGCAGTCAACATCTTCGTAAATGCGGCTTGGGTATCGTCCAAGAATGCTTCGTGGGCATCCTTGCTGGTATTCAGCTCGCTCAACGTTTGGATGCAGTTCATGATACGCTCGTTGGAATCTTCGTCAATCTGAACTGTCACAAACTTGGATTGACCAACTCGAATGATAGAGGTCATGATGAGCATCGCCTATCATGACGAGTCAGGGATTACAGCTAAACAAAGAAGCATTAAATGAAGACCAACCTCAGCACGAAGGATGTTCGAAATCGCCACATCCTTTGAAACGTCCGCAAATCTCAATATCAGTTTGGTCAACGCAGACGCCAAAACAGTGCCTGTGAAGAAATCTCCACCAAGGATGAGAGCTACGGAAGGGCAGTCAGCACCTCTTTCGCTCTGGACTGTCAAGAGACAGGGACTTACTTCGTAAAGGCGGTTTAGATGCAGCCTTGACAGCCTCCAACCTCGCATTGGCAGACGAGGTCGAAAACGCAGTCTCCGTGGCATAGGTTCCATCAGCCAATACCCTTGGCTTCGTCGACACGGCCCTTTCCTTCTCCTTCTCCTTATCCTCGCCCTCCTCACCGGCTGGGCCACTCGCCTCGTCCAACAGCTTCTGCTCGCTGGCCAAAATGGGTATCTCACCCAACACTTTCCTCACCTCGCGCATAGCCTCCTGGATGTTATCCACACCCTCCGTGTACTCTCCTATAATCCAGAGCACGCCTCGGAAGACCTTTCCAGACTTGACCTCGGGGAGGGTGCTGATGAGCTTGGAAGTAATGGCGGAGCGCAGGTGGGGGAACTTTTCGACGACTTCACGCACGAATGAGACGACGTCGAGTGCGCTGGGGTTGTTTGAGTCGCCGAGGAAGTCCATGAGGGCGTGGACGACGCTGGCTGCAACCTCACTGAATTTGATGGCAGTGATGTGAATAGATTGGATGAGCAGTTGTCGGTATTCTGGAGACTAAGACACAGGTCCACGTTAGATTTATGTATACGAACGAGGAAGAAAGTGTATGTACCTTCTCCGCATCGGATTCTTGGGTACGCTGTAATTGCTTTTTGAGGAACAGGACGACATCTTCAACGTTGCGGCTGGAGGTCATGCTCATGACGATGTTGACGGCCTTGCGGCGAACCTCAATATCAGTGCTGTACAAGAGAGTCTCTTGTGAGTACGCATCGGGGACAAGAACCAACAAAGAAGAATACACACCTGTGCGACAAGGTCTGCAGTACGTCCATGATCAGCCCATCAAAGACGTGATCATGTTTAGCATGGAGGCTTTCAAGGCGGTCGAGGACGATGAGCTTGACGTTATTGTCAGACTCCTTGATGACGAGGTTGATGAAGGAGGATGCGGCGGCTGAGGTGTCCAATGAGTATATCTTCCATTCAAGCAGGAAACAACGTCTTACCTTTGACTGCGGCAGGGTTCTGTGTGAGGGAGGTCAATGTCGTTGCGGCCTCGTACTTGACTGCATGTGATGATGCATTCAGAAGTTCAAAGATAGCACGGATGTAGCGGGCCTAAAGCAACATCGTTAGTACTCATGGCTGACGTTGGATCCGAAGAACAGGTCCTACACGATGTGCGGTTTCACCCTTGCAATCCAACCTAATCACTTCGATGATGCTCATTTGCAACGCCTCGTCCAGCCCTCCGACGTTATCACCGAGACCCAGGATGTACTCCACCGCCTTGTCCCTCGCCGCATGCGCCAAAAATACGAAGGCATTCCGCTTGCATGCAGCATCGGTTTCAGCGCCGAGGAACGCGGTCATAAGCTCTGCAGCATCCGGAATAAGATTCTCAAACTCCCTGTAGATGGAGTACAGAGCGAACACTGCGTTCTTGCGGACGTAGGAGTGGCGATGTTCGAGGCAGGAGCGGCAGGTAGGGATGAGCGGTTCTAGGAGTTCGGCGTCTTTGGAGATTTTTTGCAGAAATCGCAGGGTTGCGCCGCGAATGTATTCGTTAGGGTGTTGCTGATGTTCTCATTAGTGCCTTCTGTATGCAATTGGGGAATATAGGGACATACGAGGTCGTTACGGATTGCATTTCTGTGTATAGGTGATCAGGATATGGTGGCCGATGGGATGTTTATTGGTACTCACACCACGAGAATCATCTCCTGCTTCAGCTTCCCATTTTCGTCGTACTTTGGACAGACCTCCCAGTAGAAATGCAACAGCTTCTTGAGCTGTTTGTTCTTGGAAGGCAACACATATTGGATAATTGGCATCATTAGCGTTGGCTGTATTCATTTAACCCATTTCAAAGCAATACGATATCATCCAACACATATCCAGACGGTTCCAATACAGAGTTAACCTAGAGAAACGCAGAGAAACAGAGTAAACGCGCCTGAGGGTTGCCATTGATAGTCGCGATGATGATCTTGCGCAACGTGTCGAATTTGACGTCGTCCGAGCCCTTTTCGAGTCCTGAACGAAGCTCGCTGACTGAAGGAGTCTCGGCTCCTGATTCAAAGACCACAGTGTAGCAGGTCGCATCTTGAGAAGCCGCCATCGTGTCTCCTGAAAGCCAGGAAGCGTGAAGATATCGAGAGTTGTAGAGTGCGCCCAAGCCAGCCCGGCGGACACGTTAATTCTGGCCCCTGCCAATCGTGAGAAATCATTCCACGAATGGTCCCCGGCAATGTCGGCATCGGTTGTGGAAGGTTGCACGTTCGAACCCTGCCAGTTATTGTCATTAGGTCGCACCTGCAGCTTCACCATGCCTTCTCGTCGCTCGGCTTCACCACATAGAGAACATGGGAGCCATAGGTCAAGAGGGAAATCCAGTGAAAGAACTAGAAACCGCTCCAGGGACCGTCGTAGGTCACGGTCAAGAACGAGGTCAAGGTCCCCAGAGCGTGCAGTCGAATTGCCTTTCAATGCCCAACCCATATCCGAGAAGGATTACTTCCAAAAGAGCGACGAGTTCAGACTGTGGCTTAGAGAGGAGAAGGATAGAGTGAGTTTTCATTTTTCTGTTCTCTCGGTTCATCACAGTCAACATGTGTCATTTGCCCCAGTATTTCGACGAACTCTCTGGAGACAAAGCAAGAAGGTAAGTTCTGCCCCATAACTGAAAAGTCAACTCTCATGATAAAGCAGCTACTTTCGAAAGTTTGTAAAGGTGTGCATCTGTCTGCCTTGGTCTGGCCAGAACTCCTTGAACTCATGCTTCCTTCTCGTTTGACAGGCGTGGAACAGAGGCAAGCTCTCAAGTACGCGTATATTTTATCCACCTGGATCCATCTCACAACTATTATTCTTTCTTTGCAGAGAAGCACTATAGAGGCATTGAGCCTGGCTCCGTAACAGCCACCACGAACACTTCCTACAAATGGTCTTTCGCCGCCAACTCCAACGCCTCGGAAGGAAATGCCCTTCGCGCTGCCCGAGAAGAAGTCGGAGCAGCAACCTATGGCCGCTCAGCACGCTACTACAACGATGATGATGACGACGAAGTTGATATTCCTGCCCGACCCAGCGGGAGTCGTTCCAGTCGCCCTCTAGGTCCTACTCTCCCAACGGCAGCCGATCTCACACTCGCCCGCGAGCTCAACGCAGAGCAAGCAGACGAACTACGAGCTTATAAACGCAAGCGAGAAAAAAAGGAGGCTAAAGACCGTGTTGAGGATATGGTTGGTCCCAAACCAGTTGGAAGAGAGGCCATGTTGGAGAAGAAGCAAGCCAAGAGGGAGAACGACCGGGCTTTCAGGGAAGGCGGAGACGAAGGTCTGGAGGTCGATGAAGACACGCTTATGGGAGGCGGTGACAGTTTCAAGGCACAGTAGGTCTCATCGTCGATCCCAGTTTTTGTTCCGCGCTTGATGAGATATTTAGGCTGGCGCGACGCGATGCCGCGAAACGTAGATGGCAAGACAAGCGCACGCCTGATGACACAGTTGCCCAGGAGCGAGGAGTCCAACGCCGAGAGAAAGAAAAGGCACTTCTGTTCTTGGCTGCACTTGGAAAGACTCGTATATTGACAAAATATTTTTCCACAGGCGACTATGGACATGTTCCAGCAACTGGCCAAACAGAGATTCGGTTAATAGCTTCCGTGCTTGTTCCATCCCCATGACCTTCAATTTCTGTATCAGCATGTCATTCCGAGTGCAGACGCTTGGTCATGATATTATACATCTGCGCCATGACACCTATTTTCAGATATACGACGCCATTCATGTTCAGAGAGCTGCCTTGGGCAATGGTCAACGGACAAGTGGAAAGCTCCGCTCACTGTACTGCTATGTCTCCGCCGTCCGGGCAGAGCGGTTTGCGCCGAGCTTGGTCATAACCACATCCCATCACATGATTTGATGCTCACCAAGCATCGCGAAATCAGTGGGACGGGTTTATTTGCTAGCTATAAAACACTGGTTGTTGCTCCTCAGACCTCAACCTTTATATCTCATTTAAATCCTTCATCCTCCAAACAAGCACCACTAACACCATGGGCGTCGAAGCTATCACCTCTCATGAACAATTCAAGGCCCTTGTGCGTCTCAAACATTCATGGTTTGTTCCAATACGCCGGAAACAAATCGCTTCGAATTGCAGTTAACCTACAACTCTTATCTATTCTAGATCAACGGCGACAAGCCCGTTATTGTGGACTTCTGGGCTACCTGGTGTGGCCCTTGCAAAGTCATTTCGCCCATCTTCGAGAAGCTCTCCGCTGGTGTTGAAAACGTTGGATTCTACAAGGTGGATGTAGACAGCCAGCCCGAGATCTCGCAGGAAGCCGGTGTCCGCGCGGTTCGTATCGCCGTTTAACTTCCTTTTGTCTGCCAATATTCACTCGTTGTTTTCTTCAAACATAGATGCCCACCTTCTTCCTGTACAAGGGTGGTGTCAAGATTGGCGAAGTTGTTGGCGCCAACCCTGCTCTGCTCGAGGTAAGTGTTCCAGAGGATATGTTTCACCCGTACCCAGTCATACTCCACCCCGATTTATTTCAACACATGCTCACTCTTGCGCCTACAGAAACTCATCGCCCAAGCATGATCACTTCAATTGACACGCACCACGCACACGCTTTCCAAATAAACCATCATCGATTATGTTATTTTGTTGTGTCGCCACGCTATTGTATCTCATAGTCGCTCTAACGAACAACGAAGCCAATGCAAATCTAACTTTCACCTATTCCCGCCGTCAGCAAAAATCCTCAGCTGCGTGACGTCATTTCAACTCGTCGATCTCCTGTCTTCAATCCTGTCACCGCCACAGCCGACAGGGAAGTCCGAATATCTTCCCTCACCCATCTATGTAATTGAATTCGGATTCGTCGGCGAGCTTATGCATCTCGTCACATGTGCATGTCTACCATCATCAAGTATTTCCTATAAAGCTAGGCTCACCCTACCTTGCCCGCGGTAAGTGCCTCTGTACCCTCATCGATCTCTTTCTCTTTCTACTGCAGTTTTACCTTATCAACTCGTGCATCATGGTTCATCCTATCACCTCCCTCGAGGAATTCCGAACCGTGGTACGTCATCCAGCTGCCGACCTTCGACCCTGGATCTTCCGAGCACGAGCGCTTTCCACTTAACTCAACCATCTCTTATCATAATCTAGATCTCCAGCGGCCAGCCTGTCGTTATCGATTATTGGGCAACCTGGTGTGGACCGTGCAGGGTTATCTCGCCCATCTTTGAGGGGTTTGCGACCAAGTTTGGCGACGTCGGCTTCTACAAAGTGGATGTAGACACGCAGGAGGCGATCAGTCAGGAAGTTGGCATTAGGGCTGTGGGTCACTTTCTTTATGAAACATCTGGCCAGGGCAACTGCAGATGGTCCCTGGCAAGGCGTGAATGTTCGAAATTCTGGTGATTGACCCAGTGATGCACGCAGATGCCGACATTTCATTTGTACGTAAAGGGTAACAAGGAGGGCGAGCTGGTTGGTGCCAACCCAGTTGGGCTTGAGGTTCGTACATCTTCAATCTTCACCTACATTTTCCCTTTCGTACATATACTACAACATGGAGATTACACAACTCACTTTCCCATTTTTCGTTCCCGCATACAGGCCCTCCTCAACAAGGCCAATACGTTCGTATGATCACGTTGAACACCCGCACCACAGCCAACTTGTTCTATCCGATTCCATCGATCTTCTTGCACCTTCCCGGTGACAATCCAACTGTTCAATTGTACTATTCCTAGTAGTCCAAGCCAAATCAATGTATTTTTGTCCTATCGATTACCTTCGATTGCCCTCTTTCGCTCCGCCAAAACTCCTACGAGCCTGAACCTGAGCCTTGAATCCGTAGCACCTGAATGACGGCATCCCGGTAACACCTCTATCCAGTCATCAACGTAGGCATTAGCATCTTCCATCATCACCGTGACGAGCTTCCAGCCTCGAGGCGCAGCCCTACGTACACCGTCTTACAGCATTGCTGGGTTCCAAACGAATGTACCTTCCGATTCGGTAAGCTTGGTCAGTGGATATCGCCACCTCGTCAAGCAATTGCGACTGCAGCCATTTGAATGAAATCAGTCTCGCGACTGAATCGCTATAAAACTGCTCACCTCTATGTTGCGTGCTTTTGCACTTCTGGATTTCTTGCTTTCTCCATCTCCAACTTTCCTGAATCAGCTCGGTTTTGTTTCCGTTTTTCACTTGCATTTAGCGCGATATTCGTTCAGCCAACGCCACCGGCTTTAATCACACTAGTACTCTCACAATCAATCCCATCGGATTCCTTAAGCTCTGCGCAGCAGCTAAACCCTTATCGTGACCATGCCCGTGCACGCAATCACTTCCCCAGAGCAGCTGAAAGACCTCGTGAGTACCAAGCTTTCTATTTTTGAGTTTGATGTACGGATCTTATAGTAAGCGTTAACCAAAAGTAATATTCTTCCCTTTCACAAATGTGTTAGATCACAAGCGGCAAGCCTGCGCTTATTGACTTTTGGGCAACATGGTGTGGGGCCTGCGCCGTTATGAGTCCAATCTTCGAGTACCTCTCGACGAAGACAAATAAGATCGGGTTTTATTCGGTGGATATCGACGCGCAAAAGCATATCGCAGAGGCTGTTGGGATTCGTTCGGTGTGTCTCTCTTGTGTCTGCTGTGGGAATGGGAATTTGGAACTGACGTTGGTATGATTAGACGCCGACGTTCATTTTCTTCTCGGGAGGTGACAAGCGAGAAGAAATTGTTGGGGCTGATCCAGCCGCTCTAGAGGTTAGCTCTTGCCATCTCTGCCCCATTGTCTTACATGACATTAACCCCAGTCCCAACAGAGAATCATCAAAACCTTCAAGTCATGAACCACGATTAACGACCTTACTCGCATATTGCATTATCATCTTCTTGGCATTCTTTCAAGTCCATCCTCATTCGCATTACTAGTTCATCGATCATCAATTCACCATTACCATTCATCCATCTATACTATGCATTGTTTACATTCCAGAGTGTATGTCATAGAGACTGTATAATACTAGCTAATCGCTGCTTGTCATCTGCTTGATTCGGTAGAATAAGCGCCCGACGGATTCGGTTCTATCGGGGCTTCAGCGGCCTTTGGACGTTTTGAGGCTAGTGAACACTGTTCAGAACGACACGGAAAGGAGTCCAAATGAGTATGGCACGGTCACATGTTGACAGAAACTGGAAATGTTCGACGCCACCGTCCCCGGGCTACCTGGGTCCTGTTTTACTCTGCGAGATACCTAGTTCCCAAACAAAAAATTCAAGACGAGGACGGCGAGTCATGCACGAGCT
Organism: Coprinopsis marcescibilis; assembly: GCA_004369085.1. Classification (NCBI taxonomy): domain Eukaryota; kingdom Fungi; phylum Basidiomycota; class Agaricomycetes; order Agaricales; family Psathyrellaceae; genus Coprinopsis; species Coprinopsis marcescibilis. The sequence goes on from ML210265.1 coordinate 62,045, forward strand.
AAATATAATAGATCCAAGAAAAAAGTACAGACAGATACTAGATAGAAACACGGATATACATACCCACTAGATCGGCAAGGATACATACTTAAATAATACAAAGCCACAGCAACCTCCACTACGCCCTGACCCATCCAATCTCGAACATCATATACGCATTCTCATCCGCACGTCCAACCCCTCCCCTTTTATTGATCTCCTCTGTCGTCAAAATCGCCAGCTTCCACGGGCCAACTCCATCTCCATCACAATCCGACTCAGCACCTCTGTACCCAAACAGCTCATCCACGGTCTTATGTAACCCCTCGTGTCTGCCAGAATTCCGGACAGCGATGAAGAGCCAGAAAGTGCCTCCTCGATGCTCTTGGGTGGGTAGGCACAACAAGTTCCTCACACAGCCTTTGATCCACGTTGCATGCTCGGGTTCGTAGACCACATCTGTCCCCAGGATAACTTCAAACCGCTTGTCGAGGTATGGCGCACAATAATCAGGGTTTGCCCAATCGAGGGGGAGGACAGCGATAGGCGTCGAAGGGGATATCGATGGCGAAGGAGGAAAGTTCAGCTTGATGTTCAGCTTCAAGTTTTCGAGGACGTCGGGATGAAAATCAGTCGCCACGATTTCTGGCCGTTGGTTCGCGAGAAGCTTTGCAGCGGCGATGCTGGTAATGCCTGTTCCCGCCCCCAGCTCCAGAATTCTACGCGGGCTTGGACGACCAGGAGGACCACCAAAGTAGCTCGAAGGCGATGCGCAGAAGGATTCGCCGAAGATAATCGAGCTTCCCCAACTTTGAAGGCCGACAGAAGTATGATCCTCGAAGTTGAGTTGGTCATTGATTTCGACAGTGATGGGAGGAGATTTTTCTGCAGAGTCCTGAGAACCAGTCTGGAAAGTAAAGATTCGGGTGTAGGCTTCTTCCATTTCAGGGTCTTCGTCCTCCTGTTCGTTGATTTCCCCATTGCTAAAAGCAGACAGTAGGTCTAACGCTTCTTCGAGCAGCTCGGCTCTCGATACTTCAACGACTGGGTTGGCAATAAGCACCACGTCTCCGTCCTCCTCGTCCAAATCCTCCAGTTCAGCCCACTCCTCCGCCCTCGAGATAAACCCAGTCAACCATCGAACGGCAAACGCGCGTTCAAAAGGATCGGCCCGGAGGACATTAAGGGTCTTGCAGCGAGATTCCAAATCCACGACGCCAATGCTAAGTGCATCCCCGAGCGCACGTTCGTTATCGTTATCGTCTCCTTCCTCTTCAGCCGAAGCATAGCCCGAGTCAACAATGATCGGAGTGTCATATCCACGTTGGCTAAATGGAGATTTCTTGTTTTTCTTTGAGATGGGTGTGATGAATGTGCCCGACCTTGTCGCTGGAGTCGTTATCGGTGGAGGCGTGGTGTAAGATGTGGAGGGCGGTGAAGAGACTAGGACTCTAGGAAAGTAAATCCTTCTGAGATTTTCTAGGGATTCCTTGACTTGTAGCGTCGTGCAGTCTTCGACTAGCGTCTTGAGCGCCGGGAGACAGGTGGTTGGACTCGAGACTGACATTCTATCGACAAGCTTTCGTCGTGCAAAAAAGAATAAATCGTGTAGCGAGCGTCGTTTCGTGTGGTGAGCTGGCCTCTACGTTGTTGATCGTATCGCTGGTTCTTCTATGTTTCTAGGTTCGTTAGAGTCTAATTTGAGCCTCTATTTGTTCTATGGTCGTGAGCGCCGTTGTTTGAAACCAAAAAAAATCTTCTATGGTCTATGTCGAACGTCTAGTAGGAGCAAGCAGTAGAGAACCTGAATCCAATACGAATCCAGGTTCAGCGCGTATAATCCGGCATGGCGACTGTCGGTATTGGTGAAGATTATGGAAAGGTGAGAGAAGGAGGACAAGCTCGAGTCAGAAGCCAAGCTTGGTCCACGTTGTAGGAAGGAAAAATCAACGGAGAACCGTCCCGAACCAATAAATCGGATACGGAGAGAAAAATGATGAACCGCTATTGGCGGATCAACGCAATATTAATATGCGGTGCAGTGGCACTTGCCATGGCAGTTGCTGAATGATATTTCTCAACGTTTCTTGTTGCTAGACGAAGGAAGAGAGAGAATGATCAGTAAGGTACACAGTTTCGTACTATGCAAGATGCGCAGATGTTAGGCTGAACGCTGCAGTTGGGCAACCGAACTATCGACGGGGCTTCGCGTGCTCCGGTGGCTGTGCTAACCGGCACGGCCAATGCCAGTGAAGGCGGGCGCCTATTCTTATTCACAAGCCGCCTTCGCTGCAAGCAATTGTTCGAGGCGGCATATACTTGACACCCAGGGATTCTATTCGACCAACTTAATCCCACATGACCTCTGGAAAGCCGAGTAAGATTAGATGCATAATGAATGATGTGCTATAAATTGCCTGCATCATCATCATGTCTTCCTAGAGCAGACCAGATACGGCAATCCGTGTAGCGACGGGAACTCAGGTAAGTAAACGCTCAGAGATGATTGATCTGGTATCTGACATGCACAATGTACGCTTCTAGCGTCAGTGACAGTGAGTACTTAAAGCCTGGGGTCGCACCAGCCATTTCTGCATCCGAGCTGGTTTCCTTCCCTCCTTTCTTCTCTTCCCTTGCTCTGCGGTTGATGCTTGTCCACAGATGGCTGGCCCTTTCAAAACTCTTGGCCTGAGCGGCGCTGTGCGATCGTTTGAACTGTATCAACATGTAAAGGCGGGTTTCTTTCTCAATCATAGCAGGCGGTGCATGAGGCTGAACCAGGGTGTTTATTCAGTATATGAATCGTGAGTCGTCCTCCGAGTCTCTGTCTGCAGTATTTGTTTGCTAAACGGTGCACCTCAGTTGCAAGCTTCGTGCTGTATGTGCGTGGGTTTAGCGGCTATATTCCATAGAATGCTAGCTAAGTAACCAGTAGGTTTGCGAATACATGTACATGCTGGAGGTAGAGGTAAGCCATGACGCTGATATTTGATACTCGGCCTTTAACATGTCTTTTATTCCGTAGGTAGAAGTCATCTGGAAGGTGGAATGGAGCTTGGGAAAGGCCATCTACATATTTGCCCGATTACTCCCATTCCTTGACGTACCTCTCGTCATATTCTGTAGGTGTTAATGTTACGACGTAGTGCTCCCATTAAATGGCTCGTTGACGTTGACCGCTTCATTAGATCGTCTTTACCCTGGAGTTCCTTCATTGCCAAGCAGGGTACGAGATAGATTGCGGCCTGAAATGCGATAGAAACTCATACACGAGGGATAGGTATGCAATTTGCTATATAAGGTCTCAACATGTACGTTCAAACATGCGGTATGCTATTCCCGCACGCCGTAACATCTAATGAACTTAGGGTCCACACTCGTCGGTATTTTCGCGACAGAGGGTGAGTCTGCCACCAGTCCAGTCTGCTGCACAGTTGCTGAGAAGACGATCCCAACCTTACAATCAACGTAGTCATTCTAGCCATGATGCTGTACGCTTTAGGCCAGAGGAACAAGACCCTAAAATGGTCTTTGATCCTCCAAGCAACGGTACGATCATACTACTCAAAATAGCCCATCATCTAATTCTGTCGCTCTGACGAATAGTCTCTCTTCGCTTCCGCGTCCGTGATGTGGGGCCTCCTTTTGGACACTCTGCGGTGTATGTTTTGATTTCCATCAATTCATCCCCTAAAGTTCATGCTGACCAGTTGAAGTCGCTCGGCCAACCAGGAAGTTCGCAACAGGCTGCTATCTTATCAATGGAGACTATCGCCTTGCGTGTTTTGGATTTGGTATTTTAGCGCTGAACGAGCTGAGTGAGTATTCTCCCTCGCGCTACAATACTCCCGCTAATTGCGTCGGTATGCAGTCCTCATGTCCATTGGCCTGGCTCTGGGAGTTTCTCGGTACAAGGACTCAAAAAGCACACTCATTCGCACACTGTGCAGAGATGGGATTTTCTACTATGTGTTTCTGTTCCGTGAGTCATGCTGTTATAGTTATGCACATTGACCGCACAGCTCATTCCAACCGCGTTGCTCCTTAGTTGTATCCCTTGGAGAAGTCATAGTACTGCTGTTGGGACCCGTAAGTCCTCCGTCGCCTATCCTCATCACACTCTTCTTTGACCGTCAGTGATATAGCCCGAATACGCCGATCTTCTGACAGTGTGAGGGCTTCCCAGCTTCACGTTTTATATGATTAGTTCTCTGACTGCACATTATTAGCTTCCAGCGAGTTATGCATAGCATACTGGCTGCGCGGGTAATGCTCAACGCCCGTAGCACCGTGAAAAACGAAGATTTGCTGAACTCGAGACGGTCCCGGTTGACCTTGTCTCGTTCTGTCGTTTTTGAAAATGTCACGACTTTAGGCTTCCCACGAGAATCCAAGTGGCTGCGCGAGGGGGGGTATTGGGAACCTTAGGTTTACATTTGGTTGGCTAGTTGGCAGGTTGGGGTGTGGTTATACGGACATATTTAGCTGATTCATGATACATGGACTATGGAGTGGCTAGCAAGCAGGATCACGGAATGTACAAAGATTGAATACAATGTCACGGGAGTTTATATATATAGTGGAGACTTTATACTGTCATAAAGAAAGATGGAAACCGAAACCACGTTTGGGGAGGAGGGACTTTCCAATCGGGCTCGACATTTTGACGAGATTGCTTCAGGTCAATAACATTGACGTAGACGTTGTCGATTCAAACGGACACACCGCTCTTTTCAGAGGCATTAGCGCACTGCCGCATCGATATGCGATATGGCGGATATATTACTCGTCCACGAGGGGATCAGCATCAGCGGCCACGGTGGAAGGAGAAGAGCGTTGATATTAGCTGCATTCATACAGTTGACCGTCCCGCGATGATTCCCAAACTTGAACTAGAATTTAAAATAGCCCATTGAGACTGGTAGTAGAAGTATACTTTCAATAAGTCAGCCATTCAACCAAAACATATGATCAGGCTCTAGTGGTCTGACACTCTGTCTTTACCAGGGACTAATAAACATCCTCACCAACGACCCAGTGGAGACACCTGAAACGGGCGGAAGTAACCTTCCGCGCTTCGCTGCTTACCAACCGTTGCCAGCGACATTGCGAGAGGGCGCTTGTTACAACTTTGTCGTCGCCCAGACCCTTTTCACCAAGAAATCCTATCCACCTAGCAGCAATAGAAAGTAAGTACTTGGCTCTACGGCATCATATGTCCCTCCAGCGTCTGAAGTTTGCTACACGCCGGTGCATGTAAGAGTTTCCATTCTATAAAGGCCTTGGGTGGATACGGGCAACGGCTTACCCCTGCGGACCGTTACGTGAAGACAACAGTCTAGTAACTAATAAAAGGGCAAGGAGAAATCGAGTTGTATTCCAACAAGTTACTTGATTTTCTGTCTTTTGCATCCCTTCCAACACTTTTACTCCTACTCTCAGAATCCATGAAGCTAAACGCGACCTTCATCTGTCTCACCACACTCAGTGCAGTCGGAGTAGCACTTGGACTTGATCTTAGAAAGTTTCCGCGCCAAATCGCAACCCCCATTGACTTGTAAGGCTTAAGCCATCTTTTATGTGTACCATGCCTGAATCGCTAATGGTTTTTGACTTATGACATGCAGGGAGTGCGGAAGTATCGCGACCCCTGACGATTTTGCCCGCCAACAGGCTGCGTCAGACAGTGTCCGACGCGAGCTTGAAGGTCAAAACGATAACGCCGTCACTAGGCGGCAAACTAGGGATTTTGTCTTCCCTCTGCATTACCACGTCATTGCACAGGATACCAACTTTGAGGATGGTTTTCTCCAGTACGTAGATATCCTCCTTGCTTGCAGTCCCCCTCGCCTCTTTTGACTTCATGATTGAGCGCTAACTTGAATATCATCATCAGGGATTCACACGTGAATGATATGGTCACACTATTGAATCAGGGCTTCGCAAATACGGGGGTTCGGTTTGAACTCCAGGAAATTACGCGCGATGTCAACCGGACCTGGTTCCAGAGGGCTGACCGTGACCGGGGAAAGTGAGTCTAGATGTTATCGATGTTGATACCAAGCGACGGGAGACTCAACGATCTGACTTTTAGGGCAATCGAAATCGAAATGAAAAGAAAGACTCGGGTCGGTGGCGCAAATACCCTCAATATATGGACTGTCGGGTAATTCGGTTGACTTCACTCAGGGACTTCACAATCTCACACGTATGGTTATAGGTTCTTCAACCCAGGTGCTCCAGCTGGATATTCCAGCTTCCCTTGGGACTTGGAGAGATCAGAGGAGGACAGAGCTAGAGACGGAGTTGTTATGAAATTCGACCTTCTCCCCAGCAACCCCGACGGGGCACCCCACCGTATCGGCAAGACCTTGACTCACGAAGTCGGCCACTGGGTCGGCCTTTTCCACACATTCGTAAGCTCTTCCTGGAACTTGGTCTGAACTTTGCTCAACATTGATATCTCTTGATTCACAGGAAAATAGTACACAATGCACAGGAAATGGCGACTTCGTGGACGACACGTCTTTGCAAAAAAACCCAACGGGTGTGTTGGACGGGTGTGTCGAGCGCAACTCGTGTGGAGCTGGACTTGACCCAGTCGGTGTGTTCTCTTCGTTTGGATCTGTCGTTATCGGACATGCTTTGCTGATACTCAGCTTGTTCATGTTAACAGACAACTTCATGGACTACTCATCCGATGAATGCCGAAGCAAGTTTACACCGAACCAGATTACCAGAATGCACGAGCAGCTTACTAGGTTCCGCTCGTAAGAAAGGGGCACACGAACACTCCAGCTTGCCTTATTGGGGACACCAACTTAACTTACCAGTACCAGTATAATCTACTCATTGTTCCGTCGCTAACATCGATTATTTACGCACATACGTCGTGTCCAGTATCACTACCATAACGGCATTAGCCTATAATCCTAACGCTTCTCTGTATAATATATGAATCAGCTTTGCTCCTGAATGATGACTTGCCCAGGTGGTAGGAACCCAAAAACGTTCATTACAGCGCTTGACTCGCGGTTACAATCCATGATCCTTTGACATGTCATTGTCACTAACTCAGACTGAAGTTATGGTTCCAGCTCGACCATAGGGGGCACTGAGGGTCTTGTTTCGGTTTCTAACGTCCCCATTATCATGTCATTGGTTCCACCACATAGCCCGAGCAGCATTGCGGAAAGGTAATTAAATCAGGTAGAATACAATCAGATAGAATACGCGAAAGGTAAACTGGGAGGGGTCAATCAATACGATGTGCTTACAGAGCAAGCTGAACATGGACCTACTAATAGTTCATGAAGGTCATTGACGAAAGGTATTACAAGGTGGACATGACGGAATGATTAATCGAGTTCAGTGCCATCGGGGATGATAGTTCCATCGATGATGTAGAGATCGCCGTTGGATGCCTAAGAGAGTCAAAAGTAAGCAAAAGGAGTGAACAAAGTTCCAATATCTAGGTACCTCTTTCTTGCTCAAAATGTGGATGCCACTTTCGAGAGTCACTTGATTCCACTCGGGGTTCTTGATCTTGGATGAAACAGGTTTAAAGGAGATATATTTAGAAGGGTAGAGGGTTTGCTGGGTGCCAGTGAGGGGTATAGGTGCGCCCTAAAGCATGGTGGGTCAGCTGTTAATGAGGTTGAGGGGGTTAAACGTACTGGTACGATATGAGCTGAAACCCAGCGCTCGACGTTGGATTTGGAGTTGCGCTCGTATTCTTGCTCCGAGATTTCAATACCGTCCTCTCCAGATGGCTTCGAATCTTGGTGCCTGCATTGGCAACAAAAGACCTTGTTACAGCCCGTCCTTCGACCACCGGAACTCAAGTAATACTCACGGTTTGCGAGCCAGAGCCATAACGGCCTTGTTGGTGGGCACAAAGAGAGTCATCTTCATGTCCCGTTGCGAGAGCCCCCGACTTAGCTCCAATTCACGGGCATAAGAGTAGAATATCGATGCAGAGCTCTCAATGGTGAGAAGGTCGGCCAAGGATGGTTTGCTTGAAACCTGGGGTACGTAGTCTTCGTTTGGAATGGCCATAGGTATCTGTTCACTCTGAGATGCAAGCACTGGTGTCAAGAGCAATGAGAGAAGGAAGTATGGGAGCTGCATGATGATCGTTAGCCTCAAGGATGAGGTTAATTGGAGCGACTGGAATGACCGTGGCGCCTCGAAATGGTCCATGTGGCTGTGCGGTTATGCCAAGACCAAACACAAACAGCTTCAAATCACTTCCCCTTTTCAGAACCTTGAATTTCTCGACGACGACGTTCAACGATCTCCCACCATGCATTTGATGTACACTCTGGATAGCGACGGTAGCAGGGTCTACACTTTGAAGGTGCGTGTCATGTGCTGTTTAATGATTGCAAATTGCTGAAAATAGAGCAGAAAGTGACAGATGAGGGCCGCACCACCAAATCCGCCCACCCTGGTATGAACTCCTCGATCCATTAACGCCTCTTACCGGCTCATGGTCCTTTCAGCACGATTCTCTCCTGATGACAAGTTCTCTCGCCACCGTGTAACAGTCAAGAAGCGTTATGGCATCCTCTTGACCCAACTGCCCTCGAAACCCATGTAAAGGGTGGCACACCAACCTGGACAAAACCCAAAAACTCGCTTGCGAGCTCGATGCTGAGGGAGATTCCGCTGGAAGTCACACGCAACCGGTGTTCTGCAACTACAATGCAAAGCCAGATACGATTTGGTCTCATGCTATATCTATGCGAGCAGACCCACGATAGGCTTTGGACGTTTGAAAAGTCACAGTGTACATCATAGTAAATTCGAAACAAATGTCGCCCTCAATGCCTTTGGAACAAAAGTGATGCTTTAATCGCCTACTCGTGTGAACGGGTCCACACGAAGTGGTGGGCAAGGTGTTGAGCTGTGAACTGCGATTTGCGAAAATGTTGTCAATTGAGTCGAAAAATTTCCAACCTGCAAAAATGTTTTCCGGTACGGGGAATCGAACCCCGAGCTACCGCGTGAAAGGCGGTAATGTTAGCCGTTACACCATACCGGATCATGGAAGTAAATCTACACAAAGCACCTAGACCCACCCCTGGATACAGTTTAGTGTGACAAGCGTGACAAGAACTCACACTTGACGCGCCTCTCATTTCAACGCGTTGTTTAACTACCAAAGTTCAACTTTTTCGCCAACAACAAGATACGAATCGGCAGCCATGCCTCCCAGGCGCTCCTCGCGCGCACCCAGCATAGCAGTTGAACAACCAACAGAAGCAACTGAAGGCCTTCCAGCTAAGAGAAAACGCGGACAAGCCAGCAGCAGCAAGCCCGAGTCGTCGGTTGGAGCAAAGCCAGCTTCGAGAGCTCGAGGTAGTCGGGCGTCCGCTGTGCCAGCACCAGCAGCGAAGGGACGGACCTCGAAAACACGCTCTTCGCTGCCCGAAGTCGCAGAATCTGACGATGAAGAAGAAGAGGACGTTGCTCCACCTGCCAGGAAGAAATCTCGACCTTCTGTGGAGAGCGAATCCATGAAGGAGGAGGACGGCGATGATGCAGAGGAAGTAAGCGAAGCTGTGGAGGAGGAAGAAGAAGAATTACCTCCATCGAAGGGAAAACGACGCGCAACATCGTCCAAGAAGAAGGTCAACGATATGGAAGTCGATGAACCCGCCGAACTGCCTAAACGACGCGGCTCGAGGCAGATTAGCTCTACGGCGACGCGAAAACCCAGCTCTTCTGCTCGCCCTGCTCGCAAAAGTCGCGTCACATCCGTCGCCGATCCTGTGCCTGAAGAGGACCAAGACGAGGAGGAGGAACCCAAACCTACAAAGCGGTCCCGACGCGACACAGGGAAGGCTAAAGTCAAAGAGGAACCTGTTTCTGACGCAGAGCCCGAAGTCGAGCAGCAAGAGGACGACGAAGAAGTAGATTATGAAGAGCCGATTGCTTCAAAGGGGCGGAGGGGCAAAGGAAAAGCACCAGCGAAGCAAGCACCCAAGGTCGGAAAGCGACTCCCTACCGTCGTAGTTGCAACGGACTCGGAGGACGAAGGTAGCGCCCCTCCCGTCTCGAAAAAGCAAGCGAAGGCATCTTCCTCAAAGGAAAAGGAGAAGAGCCCCAAGAAGGAGGAACCCGAAGAGGAGGAGGAGGAGGAGGAGGAGAAATCACTCTTTGAGCCCATCCCCATTCCCGACCCTGCAAGTCTTCCACAGTCTGCCCCAGAAGAACCACAAGGACCAAAACCCCGCCTCGTCATCTCCAAGATAGCTCTCGTCAATTTCAAGAGTTATGCTGGACGTCAAGAAATTGGTCCTTTTCACAAGGTATTCATGCCCTAAAACACTGCTTGAAAGTAAATATTCTGATCATCTCTCTCTCGCAGTCGTTCTCAGCTATCGTTGGGCCCAATGGTTCTGGAAAGTCCAACACCATCGATGCACTCCTTTTTGTCTTTGGTTATCGTGCATCTAAGATGCGTCAAGGCAAGGTTTCTGAGCTGATCCACAACTCAGCCGCCTACCCCGACCTCGAGGAGTGCAGTGTCGAAGTGCATTTCAGGGATATTCTCGACCTTCCTGGCCCGGATTCGTATAAGGTCATTCCTGGATCCAAACTTGTCGTCGCGCGAACAGCGTTCAAAAATAACCTGAGCAAGTACACGATCAACGGAAAGGTTGCTACGTTCAAGGAGGTTCAAGCGTTGTTGAAGGGACGTGGTATTGATTTGGATCATAATCGGTTCTTAATTCTTCAGGTTAGTGTTGTTGTTATGTTGCAGGATATGATGTTCTAACGCAAAAGGGTGCGTGCAGGGCGAGGTCGAATCTATTGCGCAAATGAAGCCTAAGGCCCAGACCGAGCACGACGAGGGCTTGCTTGAGTACCTTGAAGACATCATCGGTACCGCCGAGCTCAAGAAGCCTATTGAAGAAGCCCTTGTCGAGATGGAGCACTTGCAGGAGGAACGACAGGGAAAGCTCAACAAGCTGCGCTTGGTGGAGAAGGAGAAGATGGCGCTAGAAGAACAACGACGTGAGGCGATCAACTTTATCAAGATGAAAAACGACCATATTCGTGCGCTGTCCCGTTACTACCAGTGGGTCATCGACCAAATGTATGGCCACGCAGCAATCAAGGAGAAGCAGAGGGTCAGTTTGATATTTTCTTGCCGCGTGGCTTGTGTAGCTGATTGAAGCGGCTCTCTGGTTTTAGGCAGTCTACGAGAAACAACTGGCAGCTGAGGCTGAAAAACATGAAGAGGAGCTCAAGTATGTAGAAGACCTCAGGATACATTACACAAAGAAAGAGCAAGCGTACAAGGTCAGGTTCTGCCGCACAATCGCCTTTGCTACTCCTAACATCATTCTGTGCACAGATTGTCAAAAGCGAGTTGGAGATACTACAGAAGAAACAGAGAGACCAGGAAAAGCTTGCTGTGGGTGCTAAAGAAAGGCAGAAGCATGGAAAGTCACGCAAGAAGAAGCTCGAGAAGTCTGTTCATGAGGTTGGTTCGACAGTGCCTTTGTTGAGCAACATTTCTGACAGTGGCCGTTGCGGGCCTTAGGATACTTCAGGATTGAAGGCGGCTCAACAAGCTATCAAGGACGGCGAAGCCAAACTTGCACAAGAGAAAAGCAACCTTGATAAACACGAGAGAGAGTTGATCGAAGCTGAGGCCGCTTTGGAGGAGATTCAAGAAAGTTTGAGAGGTATGTCGTAGCTTTGACCGTTCTGGTACGCATTTGCTGAGGCTCGCGTTGTGTAGGCAAGACCGATGTCTTCAATAAGCAAATTCAACAGAAGCAGAAAGAATTGCAGCCCTGGACAGCCAAGATCAACGAGAAGACGGCCGAGCTCAACGTTGCGCAGAGTGAACGCGATGAGCTGGTCAGGAAGGCTCAGGCACTTGAAACCTCAGTCAAGGACGCCGAGGACGCCCTTCAAGGTTTGGAAAACGAGCAGCAGGAAAAGGTATTCATCATCTAGTCAAATAACACGGGCACCTCGATCTGACATATTTAAACTTAGCTCGCCGACCAGTCTGGCTGCAAGTCAGAGAAGGATACGTTGAAGAGGAAGCTGGCTACGGCTACTGCGAAGCAACAGGTGGGCGATATCATAATACTATTGTATTCATACGTTGATGGGCTGAGTTTTAGGCAGCGCAAAAGGATATTAATGACTGGCGTGGCAAGGCAACCTCGTTAAGAGGCCGATTGGAGGAAGCCAAGGCGAGCCAATCTGCCAACAGGTCTCGAAATGCTCTACTGGAGGGCCTCAACAACCTCAAACGTCAAGGTCGTCTTGACGGATTCCATGTATGTGTCTCTCGTTCTCGGTCTGTGAATCATTCCTGACTTTTCGATTATAGGGCAAGCTCGGTGATCTAGGTACCATCCCAGACAAATACGACGTTGCCATCTCCACAGCTGCTGGTGGCTCCTTGTCGAACATGGTCGTCGAGAAGGTGGAACAGGGCAAGGCTTGTATCGACCACTTGCGCAAAAACAACATGGGCCGAGCGTCGTTCATGGTTTTGGACAAGCTGAAGGACTCGCATGGAATGAACCCCGTGCAGACCCCAGAAGGCGTATCGAGGTTGTTTGACCTCGTGAAGCCCAAGGACCCGATGTACCGCAAGGCATTCTACAAGGCTATGGGCGATACCCTGGTCGTCAACGACATGGAGCAGGCCAACAGGATCGCGTACAATACCCCTGGAAAGAAGTGGCGTGTGGTTACTTTGGCTGGACAGCTGATCGAAATGAGCGGTGCGATGTCGGGTGGAGGCAACCAGCCTTCACGGGGGGCGATGAACTCGAAGCTGTCGGTGAATATTTCGCCGGATACGCTGAGGGAGTATGAGAACGATAGCGAGAAGGCTGCGTTCAACTTGAACAAGGCGCTGAAGGAGGCTCAGGAGGCTGATATGGAGGTTGAACAACTCCAGAAGGCTGGTCCCGAGTTGGATTTGAGGTATCAGAAGTTGACGATTGAGATTGAGACGAGGAAGGCTAGGATCAAGGAGGCAACCAAGCGTGCGCAGGACCTGAGGTATGTTTCATAATTCTTTTAGCTTTCGGTTAGCTAATATGCATTTTCTTCTTTAGGGCGCAGAACAAGCCAAATGCTGGTGATACAGCACGCATCAAACAACTGGAATCGCAGATCACGTCTATCACGGCTGCTTTGGAGAAGATCCAGCGTGAAGCGGACAAGATTTTGGGTGCGATCAAGGAACTCGAGCAAGAGATTTTGAAGATCGGTGGTGCCAAGTTGATGACGCAGAAATCACGAGTGGAAGGTATTCGAAATTACATCTCACTTACCAACGACGCTATCAGTAAGGCCGAGCACGACAAGAACAAGGGCGTCAACGACGTAAAGCGGTTGACTGCTTCTGTTGAGGCGAATTCGAAGCAGTTGGCTGAAGTTACTGAAGAGCTGGAGACGTTGAACGAGGAGGCGGACAGGGCAGAAATAGAGCTCCAAGGCCTGCTGCAGGAGATTGAAGAGGGGCAGACCGCCCTGGAGACCGAGAAGGATGCATTTGATCAAGCTGAGGCGGATTTGAAAGAGGTAGAAGATGGGCTAGCTAAGTATAACAAGAAAAAGGTTTGCGCATTTCCGTTGCTTAAAAGGTGTGCCGTAATTGATGGATGTTTCTGTTTAGCTCGAACTGGAGCAAAGGATCGCCGACGCTACAAAGGAAATCAAGGAGAAGGAAGACGTCATCGACGGGTTCCAGACGAGCCATGATAAGCTTGAACTTCATGACATTGAGTGAGCGATTTCGTATTCCTGTATAATCTTTGTTAACAACTGATCTTCTCTATCCTAGAGAGGAAGAGGAGGATGACAGCGACGACGAAGAAGACGAGGGTGGAGACTCCAATAAAGGCGAAGCCGGCGACGAAGAGATGAAACAAGACCAGGAGGAAGGCCGGTCATCGTCTAAGAAGAAGGCCGAGCTGACGCTAAAAATCTATACTTCGGAGGAGTTGCAAAACTACCGACAAGCAGAATTGCTCGCAGATACCGAGTTACTCGATGGTGCGTCTCTGATATTCTCCTCTTACTGATTTATAAGCCCCTGATCATTTCGATCGTTTGCAGAAAAGATCAAGAACTCTAAAGCTGATACGAGCGTACTGAGGGAGTACAAGAAGAAACAGGCCATCTTCGATAACCGGGCCAAGGACGTTGAGGAAGCAACGAAGGCTAGGGATGAAATGAAGGACAAGTACGATGGCTTGCGCAAGCAGCGGCTGGATAACTTTATGTCTGGATTCAACACCATTTCGCTGAAGCTGAAGGAGATGTACCAGGTATGCTTGTCTTTGGGTTTTCCTGTCCATTTGGAACTGATCAAAGGTTCGTAATAGATGATTACTCTGGGAGGCAATGCCGAACTGGAACTGGTGGATAGCATGGATCCGTTCTCCGAGGGTATCATTTTCAGTGTAATGCCGCCCAAGAAGAGCTGGAAGAACATTTCTAACTTGTCTGGCGGTGAAAAGGTTCGATTATAACATTCATATCGAGCTTATTCACGGAACGACTGACACCATTGCACCCTAGACTCTCAGTTCTCTAGCCCTTGTCTTTGCACTACACGTATTCAAGCCCACGCCTCTGTACTTCATGGACGAAATCGACGCTGCACTCGACTTCAGGAACGTGTCGATTGTGGCCAATTATATTAAAGATCGAACCAAGAACGCACAGTTTATCATTATCTCCCTCAGGTACGTACTGTTCGCTTCTTTATATTGGTATGAGAAGACTGAAGCTTGTCTCTCAATAGAAACGATATGTTCGAGCTAAGCCACAAACTGATTGGTATCTACAAGACTTCGAACGCTACAAGGAGTATGTGCATTTCTTTCCATCCATTCCTCTGGTTTCCCCTTGTTGTTCTCTTCTGTCTGCTTCTACTCTTTCGTGTAATTGAAAATCATTCTGACGTTCTATTATAGGTATCTCTATCAAGAACCACAGGCTCTTGACAACTATGCCGCATTTTATGGATATGGTGAACAGCGGGGGCAATGGTAACGCCAATGACAATGCCAATGGGGTTGCTGCCACCACTGCACCGGCATGATGCAAGTTGGTGTTTACTTGATACGATGTACATAGTATCTGGCTGCTCGTTTCTCTCTATATTTTCGTTTTATTCCCCCTTGCACCGTGACGTTTGTCTTGTCCTTAGCTTAGAATCGCATTCTGTATATATCCTGTAATCAATTTGCTATCTCGAAGAACTCGAATGGGCCCGGAATGAAGGAGAACGGGGACGTCGGACGATACTAACTGACTGTCAAAATGGGTCAGTGGTGCCTTTCTTAGTAGCGTGCCATCCGAGATGCCGGATATCTGCACACCAGGGCGGGCCACATGGAACACGAACTGATTTGATCCCAGCACCAGCAGTCAGCTTCAACCTCGCCCACTCAAACTTAGTATGCTCAGCAGTTATCTTTGGATCGGATCTATTGCGAGATCCTATTGTACACTGCACTTAGGAATGTCGGACGTGTTGACAGATCCGACCTAGTTCTGAATTACGCGGTAGTTGACATTTCATCTCAACAAATTGTTACTTTATGAGAATGGTCCGCATGATAGGCAAGTCAAGAGCATGAATACATACCTCATGCGTAGTAGTCAGACCAAAGGATGAGTATGTCTGAGTCTATGCGACCAATAAGAGAGTGACATTGTTTATAGTATACTGGATAAGTTATGGTAAGCGTCCTAAGTTCGACAAATTAACTCTCTAGGGAGGGGGACCGTGGATAGGGAAGATCCATCCCCTGGAGTCTGCGCCGGTAATCGCATCGTAGAAGCACCTGCCAATACGTTCATAGGCACCATCGTTGGGGTGGGTACCGTCCGGAATCTCGTTAAGGCCAACCAGACGTCCACAATCGGCGAATATAACCGATCTTCCTGCATTGACGCGCTGCTGGACAACACCCGGGAGTGCTGCATTGAACGCATTGATCCTAGCATTGGTCGCTGCGTTTGAATTTGGTGGGAGGGATGAGACCACGACGAGGGTGAGAGGTGGGAAGTCGAGAAGTTGATCAATGAGCGTGCCAAGTCTCCTGGGCGCGTTACCGACATCAATGTTCCTGGACATGTCATTGGTTCCAACGAGAATAGTGGCAATGTTCGGGCGATTGATGGGCATGGAGGCCCGCATCCTGCCAGCGACCTCGTCGATAATTGCACCAGGCCATCCCTCAGTGTCCTTGTCGTGGAAGGTGGAGCCAGTGGCAGGGTTGGAGCCGACCATGTTGACGGTATTTCCGTCTCTGGCGAGGAGGTTGTAGAGGTCGTCACGGTAGCCATTACCTTGGCTGCTTCCTACGCCAAAGGTGATGGACGCTAAAATTATGCCCAGCTTAGCGAATGAACAATCAAAAAGGCTTTCCAGTAGTTGACTCACCACCAAGAGGCATGATTCTGCAGGTCTTCCCGGTGAAAGCGAAAGCATTTGGGAGGAAAGCAGCGATGGCCACCAAAGAAAGGGCAGAGCGCATTCTGAAGAGAAAGCTGGAGTGAACTGACTGGACAGTAATAATATGACGAACTATTTATATTCGCGCGAAGAATTCCTGCGTTTCACGGAGATCAGAGATCGCAGTGGGCACTATGATCCCTGTGGTCGTCCATACTTATCATTGTCGACAAAGGACTATAGGTCCCATATTCCGAAGCCACGGGTCTTAGTCAATACAAGATAATCATGCAGTTATTGTTCCGACGACAGGCTTTAAACCTTCTCCTAGCATACAATGTCACAGTTCCACAAATCCCAGCGCCTATTCTTTCGGTGGCCACCCTGCTACATTTTAGGGAGTGTATCGCGCATGGTCCTGTCAATCATCTAAGGCAAGCTCCAAATTCAAGGGCCTGTCGCTCTCGGCCTCTTTGCTTGCCCGTAGGGACAACCACAGCTCTCCGCAGTATCATTGTTGAAACGGCCGCTGGGCAAGACCAGCGCCACATGCCGCATAATGTCCTAACATACAAAGCGCAAAGGGAGCCGCCCTCGGGCAACAGAACGTGCTTGACGCTCAGATGAGTTGATGATGCTCAGTAGGCGCCCAGACTTTATGGCGCGCTGTGTCACTTGTGACAACCCAAAACGTCACGAGCTGGTGCGCACATCCGAAATACCTCCCGAATGGCATACATACCATGCCTAGAGTCCGTTGGCGCCACCCCCGTTCATTCTACTCCTGACCTGAGGCGGCGTCTCAGGCCTCAGAGCTACATGCGATACGTTTCGTAATAACAATACTTGTTTGGATATCGAGCAAGTGAAGGGTATTAGGGGGATGCGTTCAAGGCGACGGTGGCACACCGCTTGAATGATGATATTCCGTCGTGTTATGGAACCTGTACGTACTGCATTCTTTGGCAATGTAAGTATTGATCGCTCTAGTCTCTGACCATAGTATGTATTAGTACAGTCAACACCGCGGTAACCCATACCCCCCAGTGGACGCCAAAATTTATGGGCTACTGCGGGTTATGGGTTATGACGGGTCAATTTGGCGGGGATTTTACAGTTCGGTGGATGCCCAGAGGTATGGGTTATGAGGGGGTATGGGTTAGCACGGGTATGGGTTACCGCGGTGTTAACTGTAGTAAATACATCGTAGTAGACGTGATTACTATGACACTTATCTACCTTGAAACCACTCGTGCACCTCGAAACCCTTGAATATCTATGGATATCTCGAAGCAGACGAAGTTAAACCCAGGAGTGAGTGAATCGAGATGAATAGGTAAGCAGATAGCCCAAGAAAACTACCAACGCCGTCCGTCTTCAACGCGTTCTCGAATCATAAATCCACGCTTTAACAAATAACCCCCGAGATATGAAACAAAAGTGTAATGATGAATCGGAAGCCAAGGGGCGGGCGGCACTATGTACATAGTGCCAGCAAAGATCCGTCGGAATGCAGAGTTAATAAATACACCAAAGAACCAAACCAAAAACACCAAAGGAAAGGAAAGTAAAAGTTCAAACTTCTGCCACTGTCTCGTATGGCATCGATGCTACGTATTGACTTACTACTATTTACTACTTACTAAACTAACTTTGCTATGCATAAATAAATATGGGTTAACTATACGTGAGGTGTTTGTTACTTCATTAGAAAGGTGCAGATGGGGATTTAAACGATATCGTGATTCGAAAAGGGCAGACAGACCAGATCGAAATGTGAAGCGAGCGTTGGAGAGCGGTGAACAAGAGTCCATGAATATCACTGGAGAGAAGGGGAGAAATGACTTGGAAGCGAGACGCCACTGCTATGAATGCTGCGAGTTGGCTGATCCAGGAATACTAAGCAGCATCGAATGCAACCAATCTCCCAGCGGCTTGCCCTTCCACTCGTACACACTAATCTTCTTCAGATGTGATCCAAAGGACGAGGTCGCCGGTAAAGGCATCCGCGAATTGCCGTTTGTACCGACCCCAACCCCAGCACCAGCACCGTTCACCATCCCCGGATCCCCATAGGAACTAATCCCATTTCCATTCACGCTGCTCACCCCATTCCCGATATCATCCCCAATGCTCCCATTCCCAAAATCATACTCATACCCCCTCGGCAAGAGAATGACACCATCAGCTGCAAACCATGGATGCTGCAGTGCCTCTACCGCGCGTTGCCGAGAGCCAGACGGGTAGACAAGGAAGCGGCTGAGCAAATCGAATGGGGTAGGTTTGCGTTGCGGGTCCAGGGCTGGGTGGCGGTACGCCCGTGGGGTCGTCACGCTCGAGGCACTTCCGTTCAGGGGGGACTGTTGGTGGGTCGTGCGTGTTGACGGGGGCAGATTGGGTAAGAGGGGTTCAACAGGTACGGCAGGTACCACGTTGAACACTACGCTTTTGGCTCCGGGAAAGTCGTCAAATTCCTGTGCGATGATTGATTAGAATGAGCAATGTGGATGTATGACTCGGAGAACCGAGCTAAAGCTATAAATAGAATGGTTGTACGAAGCAGAAGAGATCTGGAGGAATGTGCGGGGGACTAGGATTGGGATTGAAACGAATGGCGGAAATAGACACTTACAGGCCAGTTGTCCAACGTAGGCGTACCATAGATCTTGAATATACTCCAAGCGAGACCAATCTCTCCGCGATCCCCGTTGAACAACGTATCTCGTTGCCATTGTGCACCCGGATAACCAATCCGAAGATAGCGGGGCACGACGAAAGGTTGGATAGGGTTTGTTTCTACTTGTCTGTAATCACCTTCAGTATCGTCGTCGTCGCCATCATCCGTGTCATCACTGGAGAGCCGGAGGGGGGTAAAGAACTCTGCGAGGGTTGCACCTATGCTCCACAGATCAACGGCGATATGGTCGTACGTTCTTGACCCGAAAAGAAGCTCTGGGGCGCGGTATGCACTGTTACGTGAGTCAGAAGGGTTTGGGTGATGGAGTCGAAGAGTGAGACGATGGGGAGGATTGTTGCTAGTGCTACGTGGCAGGGTGTAGCCCCAGCACATAGCAGTAGTAGCAGCAAGGGAAACTGCAGTACGGGATCGAACGATGTTTCGTAGATGGACACTCACCCAGTGCAAACTTCGAAATACAGCTTTCCGCGGTACTCTGGCCAGAGGTCGAGCTGCTTCGAGTATCCAGGTTCCTTTTCTTTCCATGCTACGCCAAAATCGATTAGCTTGACGCAACCATCCTTGGTTAAGAGAATGTTTTCGGGCTTGATGTCGCGATGGGCGATGAGGCGAGATTGGTCGTGCAGGTACGCGACTGCGCAAAGCAGTTGACAGATTATGGAGCGTGCAACCGTGTTAAACTGCATTTCGTATTGTCTGCTGGCGTTCTCATCTGGTGTTGGCAAAGGTGGGAACGGGTGAGGCGAGAAGTACGGTGAGGCAAGCAATTCTGCCAACGAAATTGAGATATAGGGCATGTAGATTTTGAGCGTTTGGTTCTCTTCATCTTCGAAGCTGCCCAAGACCGAGATTATCTGCGTATCCTGCGAGTTAAAACTCGTCAACCTTGATAGACTTGTGGAACTGGCTCACGTTTCTATGCGATAAACTCGTCACGAGCCGTAGTTCCTTGTGAATATCGTGGGGTTCCCGAGAAAACTTGCGGACAATGGGTGCTGATTTGACAACGATCCACTGGGGTTGCTCATTTTTCATAGAGACCCATGCTCTTGCCACTGTTGAAGCTGGACCGTCTGCGATATTGTCATAGTGAGATGGGGGCTGTTGACGGGCAAAAGGTCAGACATTCGTCATGCACACGACCAGCAAAACTGACCGTGGACTGGATCCTGAGGACATCTGCCTTTGTGAGAGTCATTATCGGTGGGGTTATGGTGGATGGTGATGGTAGAGAAAGGTAGAACTGGCGAATTATCCCGCCAGTCTTTGTATGCAGAGCGCCATTCGCTGCTGTTGTCGCTCAACGTGGTCACTGTACAAAACACCTAAACTGCCATATTCGGACCGGCCCAAGCTTAATTAGTCTCCGCCTCCGGACTTTACCACCCAGGCACGCGCCTCCTGCTTCTATCCCCCACCTACCTTTCCCTTTATCCTACAATGTCTGAGATCAAGGGCGCAAGCAATAGTCAGTTTTTCTCTTTTATGTTCGAACAAAATATCTAGAAGCTCAACAAGCCCAGATGAGCGACTTCTCGCCGCTGCGAGGTCCGACAACGAAGAACTGATCTCGACCGTGTTCGAGCAAGGTGGCTTTGACATTAACTGCCAAGATGGGTCCGTCTAATATATCAAAATCCATTGTGGTTCTATCACATTAATCACTTATACAGTCTAGGGAACACTCGTATGTGGAGTTTCTTTCCGATTCGCGATCGATAACGCCCAACTCAGTCCCCGCACCTCAAAAGCGTTGCATAACGCGTGCGTGAGCGCTCTAGTCTTTTCAAGACTGCCTCGATAACGCGTCTACAGCGTGCTTCATGGATCTACAGATGTCCTCGAACATATATTGTCGCATGAAGAGTGCGATGTCGACCCCGTGAACCGGATTGATCAAGCGACACCCCTCCATCTGGCTGTACAGATCAAGGATTCAGATCTGCGAAAGCATATAGTGGAGAGTCTGCTTGATGCTGGTGCGGATACCACGTAAGGTCTTTATCTACGCGACTTCCCCCTATTGATTGCGATCCCTCCAGGTTGAGGGACAAGAATGGTTTCAACGTGCTAGATCTCATTTCCGCCGACCAAACAGACATCTTAAACCTGATTCGCAAATCTCGGGCTACCAACGCCGTCTCGCGAGATGACATTGCAAGTGGTACGCTACTCCGCTATTTCATGGCATCCCTCTTATTGACCGTCCCCTGCTAGATGACGATGGTGAAGCAGGGTCAGGATCAGGATCGGAATCGGAGTAGCCGCTCAGATATCCCTTATCACCCTTTTATGCCATTACCGAACTACATATACCTCGATCTTACTATCTCTAATGACTTTAGGCTTATCAATTCGCTGCCACCTGGACAACGCATCAGTGACCAGTCCAACCCCAACAGGAACAAACCTTCCCATATGTCCCTCTGAAGATCGTACCTGTAAACCAGGCCTTACTTAGCCTTGCCCTTTATCATGTTTTACTTGGCCTGCCGACGAATTAGTGGGTTGTTACCGCAAATCGCGACTGGACTCGCCAGTTACTGCTAAGAACTTTTCATCCATCAGCGCTAGCTGGTTGCTACCACTGCTCCTCTATATTCGCGAATAATCTTGACCTTCGAGGTCTTTGACTTCCCTCTGTTTTGACCTGCGTATAGATATCGAAATATTGTCGATCTTGTCCTCACAATTCAGGTCTCGAGCCTTTTCTCCGCCTTGTCATCATGGCGCTTATTTCCCCCTCGGACCCCCGACGGTTCTGACAGCACCTTGTTGTCTTCAATGGTAGTGTAAACGTTTATGCTAACATCAGTCTTTTCTCTACGAGCTATCTGCTCTGCAGGTGGACGGCGCAAGGGATTTTGGCTGTTGTTTATTCTTTGACGAAGGGTGGTTTAAAC
Organism: Coprinopsis marcescibilis; assembly: GCA_004369085.1. Taxonomy (NCBI): domain Eukaryota; kingdom Fungi; phylum Basidiomycota; class Agaricomycetes; order Agaricales; family Psathyrellaceae; genus Coprinopsis; species Coprinopsis marcescibilis. Next base: position 84,087 of record ML210265.1, read on the forward strand.
CTGACATCTCCACCGATGCGCTTTGCGGGGGGCAGTATAATTCTATTACTTGAATTTTACATCAAGGGTATTTACACGAAGATTCCCCCGCGTCCAATGCTCATTTCCAGCAATAAAATCCTTCCTGACCACCTTCGACCGGAAGGAAGCCTTCGCACCAAGTTCCGCCTTGACATACACACCCTCCACAGGCCCATCATAGAACTTCGACTTCTGCTGAACCATATCTTTCAATTCCGCTTCACCCGGCATACTGTTATACCGTCCCAGAATAGGTACAGAGAAGATGCTCGTCTCGGCGAGCATCGCCTTCAAAACACCCACACTGACAAACTCATCCTCTGTCCGGTCATAGAAATCATACGCCAGAAAGTAGTCGGGGAGGTGCGTATAGGGAATTGAATGCGTCGCGTAAACCCATTCCCCGAACAGAATATACCGTTCAGGGAAGTGGGGGTCCCTATTGAGCAGCGCGAACAGTTCCACCCTATGCCTCTCGACCCATGCACCGAGCTTCTTGAACTGTTCATGCGTATTTGAGTTGACATAGTGTGACCGGTTCTGCACGACGATCCGCGACCTGTCCTGGCTGAGCGAGAACCCCATGTTTGCACCGTCAATCTTTTCTGTAATAACGACCTCCCCATGGACTTTCAAATGACGTGGATCGAGTTGAATGTCGTCCTCCGTTGCTGCTCCGAGATTGACCAAATGAGGTGTCCTAGGGAATTTGTGTACCCCAACAGGTGGAGAAAGGAACTCCACGAGTTCCTGCGCAGCAGCGAACGATCGTATAGTGATGATCGCGTCGAATCCCTCCTCCAACTTTGGCCGTTCAAACACCTTGGACATCTGGTCGATCGCATTACGAACACGCCTTCCAGGTGGTAACGTTGGGTGGTCCGTGCGCATTTGCGCCCTTGAGGTGCACAAATCACTGTCATAGTTGAACCAGATACAAACTGGATGGGTGCACCAGTTCGATGCCAATGCGATCCAGCTCTTGCGATCCTCGGACGACATGTTACATCGATCCAAGAGTACCTGACCCTTCGCCCTACCAATTTCCGCCTCGCACAAGGCCCTGCTCCCACTGTCATCTTGCGAGATGTGCTGCCAACCTTTCGGTTCTCTCGTAACCAAGCACTTGCTAAACCACGACTTCCCCGACCCCGGAAGCCCAACGAGCATGAAAAGATCGCGGCTCGCGTATATCCTCCCCTCTACTTCCATAGGGCAAGGAGGAGGCTCCTCCGGCAACCCAGGCAAGACGCGCTGTCTCTTCCAAATCGTACTGCACCATTTGGATACAAAGGCTTCCTGCTGAGATGTCTCGAGACTTCCAGGCCTCAACGAGCGCAGAATGTTTATCGCATCGCCGGCAGAGAGCTCTGGTTGCGTCCGTTCGTGGGACACTGAGCCAAATCCACATGCGGCAATGTAGCATGCAGCCACCGTCCCTGCACGTCCCTTGCCGCCACCACAATGAACGAGGAGCGGGAGGTTGTCGTCGTCCAAGAATAACCGCATGACAATGTCCATTTGCTCGATCGACGGTGGGTGGTAGTTTGGAACAGGGAGGAATGTGTTCGTTATGGAGGTGCGAGCCTTGAACCACTTCTCCTCCAGTGGTGTTTCCTCCGTCAATGTCAGAACCCTCCTAATACCCAGTGTGGACGAAGCCAGCGCCACAATATCTTCTTCGCAGCGCGGCGTCGACATGATTGCGAGTTTGAAAGGGATAAGCCATCTGAAGAACCGAGGAAGCTTGTAGAAAGCCCGGATATCGACGTTGCCTTCCATGTCGCCAGAGCCTTCTAGATCTTGCAGACGTCTGGGGATGTACAACGCGTCGCGGGGTTGAAGACATAGCTTGGGCGTCGTGCTTGCTTCGGAAAGGGCGAGCTGAAGGTCGTTGGACCAGGGCTTGATTAAAACTGGGCCTAGGTCGAATGGAATTTGCGCGAATTCGTGCTGTTGAAATACACATCCCCACTCCGTCTTTTCAGAGCACGCAATGAGCTTCTTGATGCAGTACTTGCGAAGCTTTTCCTCCTCGGCCCGCTCGTAACACGCTGCGTATGCCAGCATGGCCCGTTTAAAATCCTCCGTGGCCAATGACGCGTCCGCGAGTCTGAGGAACCCTTTGTGGGATTTGGGGAATTTGGACATGAGGGTCTCGCCATAGCCCCCGGCTGCCCCATAATCCCCCATGATATGTCCTGTAAATGCGCTGTGGTCGTAAAACTCTATGAGCAAGTCTGTCTGGATCATCTGGGTCAAGTATTGGCCAGAGAACAGGGATTTTACTCCCTTGTCCATGTCGTGGTCATCTTTGGGCGAAAGGGTGATGTGGAAGTGTTTCGGTGGAAGTCCAAGTTGCTTTCGCAGTTGTTGGCCTGCAGCCCAAATAACAACAATGTAGATAACTGAAGAATCCCTGTTTCCGCCCAGGCCGACGGGGAAGACGTAGCGGAGATCTACTTCTAGACTAGCAATTTTGTCTGAAGGAATTTGGCGTAGTTCGTCCTTTGTTAGCAGAGTAATGTGGTAAGAGGCGGATGGGTCGTAGGGAAGTCGGTGTCGCTTGTTCGAAGGGGATTGTATGGTTTCTTGTACAATGTTGGTAATGCGAGGCCCAACGAGCGCAAGAACGCCACGATTTCGGGTTAATACGAGGTCGGCCATGATTAGTAGATGAAGGTCAAGTGGGATACAGATTTTGCAGAAAGATTTCTGGACTTTTTCGGATTGCCTTGAGTCCACATATCTTGTCCTGAGTCATTTACATGAGCGCCGTCGTCAAGCAGGGACCCGCAGGGCTCCGAGCCAATACGGGTTGATCTAATCATATCAGATAAGATGAGTTGAGTTTTTCCCTCACTGTTCGTTCGGATCGGTGAATACACTGAACTTCGTGCAGAACTTGAACTTTTAACTACTACCTCTGAGATTACGATGAACTTCTTGTATGCAACAAAATGAATTAGTCATTAGCGCGTTGAAACGAGCCTAAGACTTGGCATAGATAGTAGAAGCCAAGGTACTACTGTAGCCATACTCCGATGTTGTCGTCGCCCACTGGCGACTTATGGAGCTGCAGAAACACAGGTGACCGGTACAATGAAGATCGATGTTATGTTCAATGCTATCCTGGACTTCCTGCCACTGAATCGACGTGGACAATAAAACACATGCAGGAGGCTCGATCGGGTATGGCATGGACAGGCGTGGGCTCTCAGCAAAAAGCTATGCATCCATGGGGGCAAAACGTTTCAGATATCTTCGTCCGGATACACGTCGGAAGCGACAAGGAAGCCTGAGGGACACAATGACCGAAAGTACTGCGTTTATCTCCTTTGGTTTTTATTTTAGGCTGTTCGTTCCATTTTTCCCCGATGGACGACAGTCTATGACAACTTTTATATTACTGCGCATTACAGCCTGACAAACCGATCCATGCTTTACCGGCTATGAGTCCATTTCTGAACATGTCAATGAACAAGGCGGGTGCCGCCAGCAAATAGCGCTGATGGAGGCGTCAATAAGGCTTCCGCTGCCAACGGATATCCGGTTGGTAGTCGCAACCGTCCTTGAATCTCAGGGTCTGCGCTCGAGGATAAATAGCTCGTGTTTCTGCCCTTGTAACATCAGTTCCTTTCAACCTCTTTCAAACTTTCAACATGCGCTATACTCTTTCTTTGGCAATCATCGCTGCTTTCCTCCCCAATGCTTTCGCATTCACCGGAAAGACTTGCAGAATCATGCCTCTTGGTGGTGAGTTAGCTATCGACATACCTTTACCGTAGCTCATGCTGAGCTATATACTGTTGCAGCATCTATCACGTACGGCAAAGGAAGCAGCCAAGGCAATGGCTACCGCGACGACCTCTACAACCTCCTCGCCAGAGACGGAAACGTCGTTAACATGGTCGGAAACAACCCAGCAATCGGCTCCACCTTCCACGACATAGACACTGAGGGATGGCCTGGCTTCAAGATCGCCGAGGTCGACGCGAAGATGCGCATCTCCATGCCCAGGAACCGCCCGAACATTGCTACCATCCTCGTTGGAACCAACGACATGTCCGCAAACGACGACGTTGGCAATGCACCTGCGAGGCTTGGCAGGCTCATCGACGGAGTCCTCGACTTCCCACCACTCACCCTGGTCGTCGTTTCCACCCTACCGCCCAATGCGAACCCAGCCACCAACGCTAGGATTAACACGTACAACGCCGCGATCCCAGGCGTTGTCCAGCAACGTATCAATGCAGGAAGATCGGTGGTCTTCGCCGACTGTGGACGTGTGGTCGGCATGGGTGACATCCCTGACGGTATTCACCCCAACGATGCTGCCTATGAGCGCATTGGCAGGTGCTTCTACGATGCGATTGTGTTCGCGGATTCCAGGGGTTGGATCTTCCCAGTCGACGGCGCCCCTCCCTAAATAGTAACTTACTCTTATTTACCAAGGGTTCTTGTAAATATCCGCTGCTGTTGTACTTCGAACGTCGAGCAATTATGACAATGCGAGGGACAGGTCACGTCGAGGATTAAACAACAAACCAGACAAGTAGAATCATGGCATGAGTGGCCATCTTGAAGAGGCGGGAACGTAACGGGAAGCTTAGACGGGCATAGGTTCGTAAGTATGTACTATGAGCTATCTCTTTGAGGTTGCTCTTTGAGGTTGCGCTTGGTTGCGTGAGTCTCTTCAAAAGAAATGAGATGTGGTCTGGAGATGAATGCACGTATATCATTCAAGTTGGACCATCATGGCACAGTCGGCGAGGTTATGCATCGCCTAGATAATTTTCTTTACCCCTTATCCCTGTGGCTAGTTCGTGACCACCCGAGCGCCGGTTTCAGCTTTGACTCTTGTACGCGACCCACGGAACGTGTGCCATAATGATCCTTTTCTGGAGATGCCCCTTCATTGTCGTAACAAAAGTTGATACAGACCGTGGCGCTCCGAGCCGCAGCAACTCTCCAAGTTTTCGAAGCTTGACTAGTACAAGCTGCATCACACCTGTGCATAATTACGCGAATATATGTCTCATAGCGGAGCATAATCGTCCGGAGAAGAGGAAATGCAAACATGCAGGGTATGTCCAAGGTCTACGAGGAGTCGAGATCTATACCATTCCACTTACGCTTGCTTCTTCCGTTGGATCCGGTCCAACTCTCCACCGCTTTACTCAGGTCTGTTCCAATCTATTCTCGCATTCGCTTCGTTTCCAACTATGACGCTACTTTGAACATCGCAATGAACAAAGCGGGAGCCAATAACGCCGACTGGCGCACCAATAGAGCTGGCGGTGCCGACGGCTGTCCGGTTCCCTGTAACCCGAGCTGAAGGCAAACGTAATGTGATTGAAGCTCCAAACTTAGTCTTTGGACGAGGTTAAATAGCTCGACTCCATGACCCTGTATAATCAGTTCCCTGCATTTCTTTTCAAGATGCGATATACTCTTACTTTGGCGACTATCGCTGCGTTCATCTCAAATGCTTTCGCATTCACCTGCAGAATTATGCCGCTTGGCGGTGAGTCAAAAGACTGTAGATTGATCGCAACTTCCCTGAGGCTGATATCAATACAGCATCTATCACCTTTGGTGTGGGAAGCAGCCAAGGTAATGGCTACCGTGACGACCTCTACAACCTCCTAGAAGCAGACGGAAATGTTGTCAACATGGTGGGCAACAACCCCGCAGTAGACTCCACCTTCCACGACAAGGACACCGAAGGCTGGAGTGGCTTCAAAATCGCTCAGGTCGACGAGAAGATGCGCATTTCCATGCCCCAAAACCGCCCTAACATTGTCACCCTCCTTGTCGGAACCAACGACATGTCCGGAAATGATGATGTTGCCAATGCGCCCGGGAGACTTGGAAGACTCATCGACGGAATCCTCGGCTTTCCTCCCCTCACCTTGGTCATCGTTTCGTCCCTTCCACCCAACAGGGATGCGGCCACCAACAATAGGATTAACGCGTACAATGCCGCGATCCCAGGTGTTGTTCAGGCACGGGTTGATGCGGGGAGGTCGGTTATGTTTGCTGACTGTGGAAGTTTGGTTGGCGCGGATGAGATTCCAGACGGTACCCACCCCAATGACGCTGCCTATGAACGTATTGGCAGGTGCTTCTACGAGAAGGTTGTGGAGGCCGACTCCAGGGGTTGGATCTTCCCTGTCGAAGGCCCTCCTCCCTAAATAGCTAAATGTCAAACTGAGTATTTATGCCAATTTAATTATGCGCTTCGTTGTTGTTGTGGACGCTGACAAGCTATGTCGACCTTGACCACGGTCCAGCGGGGGCTAGTGGGTACGTTTCCTTATCTGAGGCGAGTATGATTCGACAGTCGGATGCGAATTGAGAATCGTCGAATTCAGGATGCCGAGTTTTCAGTGGTGATTGTGATGGAAGTTAATGGCAAGGCCTCCAATTCATGATCAAGGGATTCATGAACAGAGTGATCAGATAAGATGAGATGAGCATTCGATCAATCGGCTTGTCCGCCAAGGGAAAAGCCATTCCGGACTTCGATCATGACCCTCACATTGCTCTCTGCAGGATCCAACGCGCACGGCCAACTAGCCCACTCCTCCAACGAAGATTCACACACCTTTCTGCCATGCCAATTTTTGGGATCCCCAGCTAACAAGCTACCTTCCAATGCTACCCAACTCCTTGACGTCGCGACTGGTGCCAACCACACTCTCATTCTGCTCCAGCTTTCCCCCGTAAATGACAAACCAGGAGGAAGAAGGATACGAGAGGTTTGGGGATGCGGAGATGGTCGAGCAGGGCAGCTGGGTCGCAAGTATCAGGAATTCCTCGACGTTGCACGGGCTAGCGGAAAACCTTTCCAAACGGACGTTTTCCGGAAGCTCGAGTTGGATCTGGAGGCCGAGGGATTGGAGGGTTACGAGCCGAAGGCGATATCTGCCGGCTGGGAGACCTCGTATATCACCCTCTCCACTTCAAATGGCAACATGAGCGATGTTCTGGTATCGTTCGGCTCGGATGACTTTGGCGATCTCGGGATTGGTGGACTCGCCAAGCGGAAAGGGAAAGAGGCGAGAAAGGAATTGAATCGCATTGACTTCAGCCATCTCCTCCCAGACGGTGCGCTGGTTTCTATTGTTGGCCTGTCGGCCAACCAGCATCACGTTGTCGTCCACATTAGGGCTGGCGAGAAGGGTTGGGTGGTTGGGTGGGGAGCTGCTCGACACGGGCAAATTGGGGTTCCACCCACCGTTGGAAGTAAACCAGCACCTACTGTTGGCAAACCCCAACTCATGATGGTGGAAGACATGAACGATCCATTCGTATCCCTCTCTGTCGGTTCACAACATAGCGTGTTGTTGCGTTCGTCTGGCAAATTGGTTGGCCTAGGTTCGAACAGGAAAGGACAATTGGATGTAGTTCATCTCGAGAACGTGAAGGCAGTTTCTTGCACCTGGAACGGGACATTTGCCTTGGTGGAAAAAGATACTACATGGCGAGTGCATGGCACCGGGAGCAATACTCATGGGCAGTTAGGCCGGGGTATAGGGTCGTCGAACGAAGGGCAATCTGAACACATACATTTCCGCTCGATGTCAGATGGTGCACAACCGGTGTTACTGAGCTGTGGGACGGAGCATGTGTTTGTATCGTTGACAATGGAACGAGAAGACATTTGTGGTTCTCAAAGTGACCAGGTGTGGGGGTGGGGGTGGAATGAACACGGAAATCTCGGTATGGGCCATACAGACGACCGTCATGAACCGGTCAGAATATTCCCGAAAGAGTCTGGAGAAGCAGGGCGCCTCGCAGGCATTTGGACAGGATCTGGAACTAGTTGGATCCTGTGGCGTACGAATAATGTCCTCGTGTCTTGAATTCACAGGAGACGGCGCACAAACTTCTCTCGATTACTATTAGTCCATCTTGGTGAGTCCAGACTGCTTAATTTCCGATGGTCCTGAATGCTACGAGGGGAAAAGGATTATGCATGAAGTATACATATGCTCTAGGTTCATCTTGCATACTTCTGAACTCGATATAATGTCTTAAAAGCTTAACTTCGTTAGTAAACCTGGTTACGGAAAGCATCACGATTCGAAGCGAGTAGCCTGTAACGAGCTATTTACCTCAGTTTGACATCTCAGACGATAAATAATGCGCCAAACTGCTTCGTTGTCTCGTCTACCATGTCGAGCTTCCCTTTCGTTTTCCTCTCTGGTCTTTTTCGGCAAAGTACCAAGGACATACAGTCGACACCGTCTTATCCCATAACGGTTGGGGGAAGCCCAAGGTTATGGGATTTCACGGGGTATGGGTTCAGGAGGGGACTTCCGTAAATA